>SKCR01004385.1:0-95865 GCA_019454045.1 Zanthoxylum bungeanum
ATTTTCGCTTCATCCATAGCATCCACATTTGGCTTTTGTGAGTATTGTTTCCGCCATTACTTCAATCTAGTTCATTCTTATATATATCTTGCTTGTTTTTGATCTTGGGATATGGTTATTAGATTTCCAACATTATCATGTCTAACATGATTCGGTTAATCCGTTTGGAAACACCGTCACTTTGACGTGTTCCGGGAGGAGTCCTCATTTGAAAGAATACTATACTCTTTCAAGTATATAAGAAACTTATTGCTTAAGTATTTTCCATTACGGTCTTACCGTGACGGTATAATACTATAGCCGATCTGTTTGTCTATTTCGTGTCGAAACTCTAAAAGTTTCTGATTTGTGTTCTTCAAAAGAAACACATAACCGTAACGTGATGCCACATCCGTTAAGGTCACGAAATATTCATGTTCACATCTAGCCTAGCTAGATATGGGCCCACTAACTTCACCATGAATAGGGCTAATAGATCGGTGGCACTTACACTATTACCAAGTAAACAGTGTTTTAGGTACTTTACCTAACAAACTAGATTCGTAGACTTTATTTGAATAGTCAAATCAGTCCTAGTATCCACTCTTCAAAAGTGTGGATATACGAGTCTTGTTAATTGTGTCCCAGACAACAATGCCACAAATAAGTCTCTATTGATCAAATCAATTTGAGCTATTTATTTGTCATTTTATATGTTTGAGATTTTAATTATATTCAAAATATAAATTCTGTTATTCACATCTAATGTGTTTATCTCAGTATCATCTTTATATAATAAAACACTTTAGTGTTCTAGAATATAAAGGTTTATCCGCAAAGGATTAAACACTGATATAGAGATAATGTCTCTAGTCAAACTACTTACACTATAACAGTTCCAAATTTAAATACACACCCGAAGGGTAGTTCATAAACTTAGGTAT
The DNA here is from genome assembly GCA_019454045.1 of Zanthoxylum bungeanum. Classification (NCBI taxonomy): domain Eukaryota; kingdom Viridiplantae; phylum Streptophyta; class Magnoliopsida; order Sapindales; family Rutaceae; genus Zanthoxylum; species Zanthoxylum bungeanum. The sequence continues at coordinate 924 of SKCR01004385.1, forward strand.
CTATGGTCGAAACAGCGACTTCGTCCCGTTTCCGATTCGCAGAGCAATCTCAGCTTGAAGTCAGTATCCTGCTCAAATCAGATTCTAACATCAATACATATATTTTATGTACCACACTAAGTATTTAAAATCTAATTTCAATACTAGCTGTGAACATAACTAAGACAAACATTTTTAAAGTAAGAGCCTTGCCCTTTCTTTAATTCCTTCGTGTCTCCCATATCCAAATGGTAGTCACTTTGGGATACGTCAATTATCTTTTCAATATTTCACAAACCTTTGGCCAAGCCATGGGTTTCGGAATATCGAAACGATGTGTACCTCGTGCTACATGCCCAATTGCAAACTTTGACTTTATCTCCTCTAGAATAGTCAATTAATTCTCAAAGAATTATAAATTGCAATTTTAATACTTCTTAAATCTAAAATTAGATTTATGACAAGTATATTAAATTAAGCATTAAAGTCATCATCACATAAATCTTCCAAAGATTTTATGCTCTACTTATTTTGCTTAATTTTGGGCTTAAGGTATAATAAGTTATTTGATCAAATAAAGTAATATATTATTTATTCCCAATTTGAAAATTAAATTATTTAAAATATTTTAATCCCAGATTATATTTTAAATATCCAACTTTTCAATTTTATCTTGATTACAATAGTCCAACTATTTAATCAACGATTAGTGGTACTATATTATAATGATTATAATAGTCCAACTATATAATCAAATATAATCCAAATTAATTAACCTCAATTACATTGATTACTATAATCCAATTATAAAATCAACTGTAAACTGAAATTAATTAATTCAAATATATTGATTAATATAATCCAATTATATATAATCAAGTATAATACAGTCCAACTATTTATTAAAACAACAATTTAAATATTAGTCTAACTAACTTTAATCTAATGACGAAATAATTTAAATGAGCGCGTATGGCGAGTAATTGAACGAGTATTGCAAATTCAATTCTTGCCTCCCACTATTTTTCGTCGAGCCTCTAACCCTCTGTCGAGTACTCGGGAAACCGTGTTTCCTAGTGGGCTAGGATCCCGTTAAATATCACACAATCTTGACTTTGGCCAACAAATTGTATGATAATTAACTAGGTAGATCTCGAAGATCAATTGGATCTCATCCAACTCCTAGATCCAGTAGGTGGACATCCAAGTCCTAAACATATATCTAATATATGCCTATATATCGAATATATACCCTAACAGTTTTCCTCTGAATCAACTAGGCCTTGGCTTTGGCACAACAAACCTAGTGATCCCAGTCAAGCGCGGACCCATTGACATGGAAGCTTTGTAATCAATGTCAATGGACAAGAAGTGGTCTTGACTTTGGCCAACAAACCACAACTTGGACACGACACCGATATGGAACAAAGCCTCGTGATTCAAACACATCTTCGACGGACAAGGGCTTAACTTTGGCCAACAACCCATGCCAATCTAGGATCTTGAGCAAGAATCACTCAATGGAAGGAAAAGACGCATGATATTTGATGAGGGCTTTTCGTGTGCAAATTGGCTACCAATTTAATTATCTTTGTTAAGGTCTCATCATCATACACCCTTAAACATGCATTCTAAACACATAATAAAGCGAGTATGAAAATAAAATAATAATGATATGCGGATGGATATTTTACACATTGATCATAGATCAAATCTCTCACTTTCTCTCTCCCGCTAGCACTAATATTTCTTCTACCCGTTACACTACACTTCTAAAGAAACCTCATTACATTGAGGGGAATATGTGAGAAGAGAATACAAAGAAATAGGAGATAAGGCTGGACTCACAGGTCCAATTAATAAATCAAATTTATTACAACAATTTCTAAAATTGCCCCAACCGGCTAATATCCATCCGATATACATTATTCAAACATCACAACCATGTATTCATACAAGCATGTTATCAATCAATCAAATCAAATTAATTAATCTTGATAATTAGTGATCATCCAATGTTCAAACAAAGATTTGATTTTGTTCGAGTCAAACTCGTTTTTGCGAATAAGTACTTAAAGTACTAATTCTACGAATTAAATTAAATTACATAATTAAATCCAATTTAATACGCATTTAATTCTAATTCTTTATTTAATTCCAAATTAAATATTACACTTTAAAATAAACCTTTACGACTTAAATTCCAAATTTAATCGTTACGGGTCTCAAAGCCCGATTAATATCCAATATTAATTTAATTAAAGTCCAATGGGCTTTTAATTAATTTCTTCAAGGCGTGGACTTTTGGTCAACTCGGGTCAAACCCGCAACCAAAGTCCAATCCGGGATTTACCCCATAAGCCTTTAAATTAATTTTGGCCCATTAGGCCCAATTAAACTTTAAAGGTTCATTAAGTCGTATTTGGGCTTTATGGTTAAGGTTTTGGGCCCAATTGGATCCAATCCATTTGGCCTAAACCCAACTTGATAAAATCAAGCCCAATAGGCCCAAATACAACATTATAAGCCCAAATCCATTTAAGTCTAAATAATTAAATCTCATGAATCCAATTCCGCAATTTAATTACCTAAAGTGCATTATATGATTAATCAACTAAATCAACATTCCAAAACACCATATTAGTCCAATTAATCAACTCAATTCATTATTATATGTCCAACACAAATTGAAAAATCAAACCCATTACATGCTTTTAATGTCTCGGCCAAAGAGGGAAATTATGCCCAAATCAAATTCAATCCAATTGAACCCAATCAAACATAAATTCAACATCCCCAAATGATTTGCAAGTCATCCAATGAACAAAAAATCAAAAATCCAAGACAATATTAAGGTTCATATTTTCGGCCATCACAAGCAAATTGGGGAAAATTGTTCCAAACACTTTTTCATCAAATTGATCTAATCAATCATCAATTAAACAACATTCAAGCATTCTAAATCATCCAATTTCATTAAACATGCTCAAAATCAAGTTTACCCAAATTTGTCATGCCCAAAATTTGGGGAAAAATGGATCCAACCAAATTTCATGAAATTGATTATGCACAACATCAATTCAACCTCATTCAAGCATGCTATACTAAACAATTTAATCATTAGATGCTCAAATGAGTTACCCAAATTAAAGTTTTGGCCAACAATAAGCAAATTGGGGAAAATCAACCAATTATTTTTCTTCAAATTGATTACATATAACTCTAATTAATTCATATACAAACATTCTTAAACAAGCAATTTGTCAGAATCATGCTTAAATCAAAAAGCCCCAAATTTTGCTCAAGAACCATAAATTCGTTTTATGCAACCAAAAGCTCAAGATACCATGGGAGAGTTTCAATCAAGTCCCAAGATCATAAATCATGCATAAAACGAGTTGAATACAACCAAGGAGTAAGGCGGAATTCATACTCACATTGATGGGTTTGATGCTAGGAAGAACAAGATGCGTTTTCTGCCTCCCTTCATAGCTCGGCAATGGCTTCTGTGACAGTGGACTGCACGGTTTTGGGGTGTCTTCCTCCTTGTTCATTCGGCCATGGATGTCACCATTGAAGCTCCAAGCTTCAAGCTTTCCATGCTCACAAATTCGTTTCCATATCACCATAATATAACCCATGTGTGTGCTAGCACTACTCTTCTTCATTTGCTTCTCAAAATTTCGGTCAAACCAGAAACTTTTTGTGAAGAAATCGGCTAGAAGCCGTGAGAGGGAGAAGAGAGAAGATGAAGGGTTTTTGGCTCCAAAAGCCTAAAACCGTGTACTGTACATCAAGAGAGAGAGAAGACCGAATTTCATAGTGAGGAAAAAGAAAAAATGTAATATATATTATTCATTTATTTTCCAAAAATAAATAAAATATATATACCAAACCTTTTCATATTCCAAAAAGTCAAAAGGCAAAAACAATCAATGCTTTTCACCTTTTACCCATCACTTTTACTATTCACATCAAGTCACTTTATCAAAGTAACAACATGTCATGTCACATCACTCAAAGTGACAAGTGATTTGATAATTGATTCGACCAGCGATTTGACGCTTGATGTGACTTGCGTACCGCGCTCGAATTCGAAATGCGAATGCGCTCGCAATCACTCTCGGGCTCGGGTTCGCTAATTCTAAATTAACGAATTTTCCGTCGCGTCGTAATTAAATGATTACGCCTAGCGAAATCACTATTTACATCGCTAACGAATTAATTCTTAATTAATTCGTTCGCCCGAATTAAAATCTAATTTTAATTCCGCGTCGAAATCCAATTTCATATAATATATCGAATGTATTATTTTATCGATTAATTCCAAATTAATCGTTCTCTCTCTTAATTAATATTTTATCCCAGATAAAATATCTCCGCAATTAATCCCAGAGTAATTTTCTCTCTCTTCTAATTAATCCTAGATTAATTAAAGTGCGAGTTATACATCATCGGTGAATCTTCAGGAAGCGACCCATGAGATCTCCGGATATGTTGGCAGTAAATACGGTCGTCGGATTATCCGAACACGTAAGCACCTCGTACTACGTTTATTAGCAAAGCGCCATGCCTACCCAATTCTCCAGAAATATTCTTACAGGAATATATAGATCTGTATCAAGCGTAGTATACCATAGTATTGTGTATATCGGCCCAGTATCGGATAGTCACGTGCTAGGGCTGGGGTTGGATAAGTGTCTGCCCCGTCCGAAGCACATGTCGGATGTCTGGTAACTAGTCTCTATAATCGGATATACATGACCTTGTCATAATATCCCGATGGCCGGCCAGCACTTAAGAGCACTAATACCGTATCCTGCGTGACATCATCTCCACTATGACTGAAGTGATACTTCCGTCTCGACATCACACCCAATACACTACGACTCTCTGATAAACCCAGAAGCGGTGTACGCAGAACCGGTTAAAGCCCTGTACCACCAAGACTAAAGTCTACCGATTATCGCAAGTATTAGCGATGCAAGTCTCAGGTTAAGACTATACACACTACCTTGATTTCGGCCTCCCATAGACACATAGTCATAATACCAATGGGATTCCGAGGGGTCTATCCAGAGCGAAGCTGTTTCCCGTACCATCGGTGAAACACAACCTCCTATCGCACTTGCATAAGTATCCAATACTTAAATATATGAGAACTATGCCGTTGTGCCCTCACAACGCGCACAAGTGCAATACTAGCCTATTCCGCATTATCGATGTCCTGTCTCGATAATACTCCGGCTAGGGATATTTAATGATTAATCCTTCGTGGACTGATACTGTCTCATATCATCTCAATCCAGGAACTAATCATATGGACCTCTCTTCATTTATACATCTATGGTGATCTAATCACAAATGATGAGAGTGCAATTTCCTTGTCACATAGTTAATTTGTACAACAACACCGTGATCTGTACAAATAGTGACGCTTTGGGTCATATTATCCAACATTATATTCTTTAAAGGGCCAAGTGATGGATTTGGACTTTATGGAATTGGTTTTGGGCCCAATTGGATCCAATCCAAAAGTCCAAAACCAAACTTGGTCAAACCAAGCCCATTAAGCCCAAATACACACTTTTAGCCCAATTCATAATTTAAAGGCTTATTAGCATAATTATAATATTCCAAATATCACAATTATTTTAATTAAAGTGTATTAGCCATGATTAATTAATTAAACTCAATATTTCCAAAATACCAATTAACTTAATTAATCATGCTTAATCCATCAATTTATGCTCAACACAAATTGAAGCCAAAACACATCATTTCATGCTCAACATGCTCTTGAAATTGACATAAACATTATTGAATTTGATTCTAATCTAATAAAACCAACAATCAATATTTATATCATGCTTTAAACACATCCAATGTTGTTAAAAAACAATTTCAAAGTAGCAGTCCACTGTCATGACTTTCGGCCAAGGTAATGGGATTATCAAATTTTGATCCAATCAATATTTCACAAATCTAATCATGCATAACTCTAAGTTAACATAATCTAAGCATCCTCAAAGCATCAATTTGAAGAAATCATTTTCAAAACATAAAAGCCCCAAATTTTAGTCTCATGAACCCTAAAATTTTCATGCTTAAAATTGGCTCTTGATACCATTGTTATTGTTCCTAGAACATGCCAACGATCTAATAAGCAAGAAAAGGTGTTCATAAATTCATTATAAGTTGCGGAATTACTTACATTGAATGGATTTGAGCTTTTAAAATTTTTGAGAAGAAGATCTCCAAGATGCTTCCTTTGTTGATTCCAAGCTTTGAGTTGTGAATGAAGATCTCCAAGATCCAACCTTTGTGATGATCCCTATCACCTTTGTTGATTCCTTTTAGTGATAGCTAACTTGATTTTGCCACAAAATCAAAGAGAGAAGATGGAGAAGCTCACGCCCATGGACATGTGTGCTAGGGTTTGTGTTTGTGAGATGTCTTACCAAATGAGAGAGAGAGATGCCTTTTGGTAAAAACCAATTTACCTTTTTCACCTAAACAAGGTGGTTGGGTAAATGGTTTCACCAAAACCATTCCAAGGTGGTTGGAAAGTAGATGGTTTGGCATAAATGCCAACTACCCTCCCAACTACCACATGTGAAGGGGGCCCCACATTTGAATTCAAAATTCAAATGTCTCTACGAACATTTACCGCGGCTCGAATCCGTTTAATCTGATTAAACGAACTTTCGTCGCTAAATAATTAAATCTAATTTAATTAAATAATGATGCCTCACAAATATATTACGAACGTCGTTTACGAATTAATTCTAAATTAATTCGTTCGTTCGTATTAAAGTCCGACTTTAATTTCATAATGAAATCCAATTCATATTAATATATCCGATATATTAATTTTAGCCCATACGAATAAATTAAGTAGAAAAATCAAATTTAACTATTAAATTTATTTTACCGATTAATTCCAAATTAATCGCGTTCTCTCTCTTCCGAACACATTTAATCCCAGATTAAATAAAGCTTCAATTAATCCTAGATTAATTTTCTCTCTCTTAATTAATCCTAGATTAATTCTAATCGAGTCAACTGTCATCGGTGAATCTTTGGGAAGCGACCCAAGAGACCTCTGGATATGTTGGCAGTAAATCCGGTTATCAAACTATCTGATAAAGTGAGTACCTCGTACCACGTGCTTACCGATTTACAAGACATGGTTGGCTTCTAGCAAAACATCGTGCCTTCCCAATTCTCCATAAATATTCTTACTGGAATACACAATCTATGTCAGGCCTAGTATACGTAGTATTGCGTATAGCGATCCAGTATCGGATGTCACGTGCAAGGCCTGGGGCTGGAATAGTGTCTGCCCCGTACGAAGCACATATCGAATATCAAGCAACTAATCTCTTTGAATCGGATAACCATGACCTTGTCATATTATCTCGATGGTTGCAACACAATAGAGAGCTAGTTTTGAATCCCTGCGTGATCATCATCTCCATATGTCTGAAGTGATACTTCCGTCTTGACATCACATCCAATACACTACGATTCTCAATAAACCCATTAGAGGCGTACACAGAACCTGTTAAAGCCCTGGACGACCAAAACCAAAGTTTACTGATTGTCGCAAGTACTAGCGATGCAAGTCTCAGGTTAAGACCAAATACACCTACCCTGAAGCGGATTCCCATAGACACATATACATACTACCAATGGGATTCCGCGGGGTCTATCCAGAGCGAAGCTGTTTTCCGTACCATCGGTAAAACACAACCTCCTATCGCACTTGCATAAGTATCCAATACTTAAATAAATGAGAACTATGCCGTTATGCCCTCATAACGCGCACAAGTGCAATACTAGTCTATTCCGCATTATCGATGTCCAATCTCGATAATACTATGACTATGGATATTTAATGATTAAACCTTTATGGATTGATACTGTCTCATATCATCTCAATCCGGAACTAATCATAAGGACTTTTACCATTTATATATCACAGTAAATAAATTACAAAACGGTAAAAGGCAATTTCATTACAACATAGTTAATTTTGTATAAAAACACAATGTCTTTTACAAACAATGACGCTATGGTCATAATTGTCTAACACGTTTTACATAGACATGGAGTTCACTCTTTCTTGCGAGAAGTAGATGAGTATCTTTCTTAAGGGTTGATTCGGTACTTGAACGATTTGAGCGCTCAAGTCTTTATATTACGAACAGAAAGATTAATATTCATAATAGTTATGAATAAATCGTTCATTAGAGAATCAATGGTACTTAAGGTAAAAATAATTAGAGGGGTATAACGGACATTATGACCCGGCTCTAATTACAAGATACTCGTGAAGGATCAATTCGTATGTAATGACTATATCGATGGACAACGACTTAGTTCGACTTAATATTTCATCTGCGGCAACGAGAGTGCAACTTCGGGTTTTTAGTGGAATAACCCGGAGTTAATAATTCGAAATATCTAATTAAGAGCTTAATTAATATTTCGAGATTATTGGAGCTCAGAACCGTGGGTCCATTTGGTCCCCGTGCTAGCTCGATTTACTATAGTGGATTTAATATAATTGGATAGTCTAATTATATACTCACAAAAGAATAAATATTATTAATATGATTAATAATATTAAGTATGTCACACTTGAAACTATACATTAAAAGTTAATGTATGGTATTAATAATTATATGATAATTATTAAATATAAAATATTGAATTATATATATGATATAATTTAATAAGGCTAAAATTGTAATTTCTATATTATGGGTTTTGGAAACCCTTGATTTAATTTTGGAAGTAATGACTTTCAAAATATTAATCATATATTTAATTTGTAACATATATTGACTTTATGGAAAGTAATTATTAAATATAAAATATGATAATTATATATATGATATAATTTAATAAGGCTAAAATTGTAATTTCTATATTATGGGTTTTGGAAACCCTTGATTTAATTTTGGAAGTAATGACTTTCAAAATATTAATCATATATTTAATTTGTAACATATATTGACTTTATGGAAAGTAAATAATATTGTTACAAAATTAATGAAGAAATAAAGGGCATGGCCGAATTCCTTGATGTATAAGGAATATGATTTGTTTATTTTGGAAACAAAATTTAATCAAAAATCCTAGCCTTGGCCGAATTCCTTGGTGTATAAGGAATATGATTTGTTTATTTTGGAAACAAAATTTAATCCAAAAATCCTAGCCTTGGCCGAATTCTACCTTAGGGAGGGGATTGGTTGTTTTGTTTGAGTGAAATAAAATTGACATAAGTATAAAAGGAAAACTTGATTTTCTTTTGAGTAGTGCTCTCATTCCAAACCCTAGCCACCTTCTTCTTCTTCACAATTCTCTCAAAAGTTGAGAAACAATTTTGAAGAACAAGAATAAGAAAAATATTATTAGTGTGTGATTTAATCTCTAAAACGATTAGGGATTTGTTTGTGTGTGTAGCCCACACTACGTTTCGTTGGTAACGATTTATAGCTCGGAAGATCTTGTGGCATTGAACAAATCATCTTCTCATTCATTCTTGTAAGTCACGGCATTGAGGAACAATAATACCTCATTGCCGCACTTCACTTGTTACAATCGGGGCTCGGTTTTGATTTGTTTTAATTCGGGTTTTGGGAAACACCTTGGGGACTTTTTGGGGCTGAGTTAGGATTTTTTTTGAGTGGAAAAATCAGACCTAAAACGCTACAGCAGGTCACGCAAATCAGGGGTTGGTTTGGGTGCAGTTCGCGTGTGTAACGTGTGTAAAACAGTCCAATAATTCACTGCAGTTCGGGGGCTGTTCGGGGACTGTTTCACGCGCATTCCAGGGCTGAGATCTTGTCCGAAACAAAAGCAAAACTTCAGTATAAGTGCTGGTTCCATTCGGCCTTAAGGAAGGGAAGACAAAAAAAGTTTTCAAGGTTGATCCGTGTGCCTAATCGCTTCCGATGCGCGAGGAAAGCGTTTCCTACAATTGGCATCAAGAGCGAGGTTGAAAAGTGTTATTAACCCTTCACTTTTTCATTTAAAGTTTCTGTTTTTAATATATTTATATGAGTTATAAATATGATATGCATGTTTAGATGAGTGGGCACATTGTGATATTCATATGATGAATGGTTTTGTTATTTCATGTGATGAATGGATTTTTCATTGGTCGTAAATTTTTTCGGCTCTTATTTTTGTAGTTGGTTTTGTTTTTGGGTTGTAAGGCCATAAGGCCATTGTTTACATTTGTTGTAATTTTAATTTTCAATGTAAAGTTTCAATTTTTTGTAATTTGGATCACTGAAGTCGCAAAGGGAGCCAACACCACTTTGAAGCGGGATTTGAAGACCAAGGAATGCCTTGGTGAATCTTTTGTACTTATTAGATTAGTATAGGAAAAATAAGAGTCCGGTCAATGCAAAATAATTTTTATGTAATATGTATGTTTATTTCAAATTGTTTGAATAACATGTCATATAGCTTAGGGTGCCCACTCATGCATTTTACTTGACATAACATGTCATAGATGCATTATCATTATAGACATAAAATTATGATTTTATGAAATTTAAAATGTTTAAATTTGAAAATGATATGCATGAAAATCAATTAATTAGATTAATTGGATTTATGGTTTAAAATTTGAATTCTAAAATATTTGGTTTAATTAGTGCATAATAAACTTCATTGGTATATAGGATGGAAACCCGAATATAAATTCCATAGCCGATTCCGAATGGACGGTAATATGGTCTGTACTCGGGATACAATTCCATGTACCATTGGATTTTATAACGCACTAAAATTTATTAAAATGTTTAATTAAAATTTTGACCTTTTAGAATTCCATAATTTTTAGACTTAAGATTGTCTAGTATTTTAAGAGTTAAAATATAATAGCTCACTTATACCACTCTAATTAAATTAGTTTAATGGAGTATAACTGTTAGTAGAGACTAATGATATATTTGTGACACAATTTTAATAGTTAAAATTGATTAACTCACTTATGACATACTAGTGTAAATAATATTTATGCTTTAGCCGCCATAAGTTTATCCACACTAGTTAAAATAAAATATTAGATATTTTAGATAGGAACCTTATTTTTAAAATAGTGAGTGGGAGAGGGATATACGACAGTATATCCCACGATCTCCGTTGTTAGTCCAAAAATGTGAGATTCAAAAGGCGCCTCGAGACGGCTTTGTTTTCGTCCCCCTACGGATGGTGTCCATTTTGGGTCAATATCAGGTTTGGGTTCCGAGAGGATAGGGATTCTAGATGTATCTTGTGAACTGACCTACCCTACGGTGGTACTTCACTCGTTAAGTCAAAGAATCCCGAAACGGTGGGTTACACTCACAAAGGAGTAATTAACTGTTAATGAAATTCCTTGATCAAATAACATTGTAGTTGTTTAATATAGGAATAAGAGTTATTCCCACATATATTAAATTGACTGAGATTGTCTCGATCTATCATGCGAGTACTTGACCTACCCTACGTCGGCACTTACTTGTGGGATTATAGATTTCCGTGGCATAGTAATTCTCTTAGGTTTCTAATTCATTATTCATGGTTCATGCATCATGTTTAATTTTATGCCAAAATTCTTTGATGATTTTAATATGTGATGAATGAATGTTAAATGCATATTTATTTTATTTTTCAGCCATGGTTTCTCCAATTATTTCCATACTCTCAAACGATAAATTAACCTGGGAAAACTATGTTAAGTAGAAAAGTAACATGAACGCTATCCTGGTCTGTGAAGACCTAAAGTTTGTCCTGACGGAAGAACGTCCTCTCGAGCCGGCCAGAAATGCTGGCCAAGCTGTGCGCGATACCTACCAGAAATGGGTCGCAGCAAATGAGAAAGCCCGTTGCTACTTTCTAGCAGGGATGTCTGAGGTTCTTGCTGCAAAGCATGAACCTATGGCTCTAGCATCTCAGATGATGGAGTCATTGCAGGGTATGTTTGGGCAGCCTTCGGAGCGTCAACGCCATGAAGCCATGGTCTCAGCGATGACTGCTAGGATGAAGGATGAGACATCAGTCCGAGAGCACGTCTTAAGGATGATGACTTATCTCAACACTGCTGAAACCCATGGAGCTCGTATTGACGAGCGTAGCCAGGTGACCATGATTATGGAAACTCTTCCGAAGAGTTTCCTGCAGTTTAAAAGCAACTATGTTATGAACAAGTTGTCTTTTATTTTGACCCAACTGCTTAATGAGCTCACCCATTACGAGTCCATGCTTGTGGATCCTCGTAAGTCTAGTGCAGAGGCAAATGTTGCCGAGTCTTCTAAATCTGCAAAGAATAAGAAGAAAAGCACTGGAAAGGCTAAGGGAAAACCCATGAAAAAGAAGAACAAGAAAGGCTTCAAGGATGCCAAGCCCAAAGGAAAATGTTTCCACTGCGACAAGAATGGGCATTGGAAAAGGAACTGTCCTAAATACCTTGCTGAGCTGAAGGAGAAAAAGGAAACAGGTAAATATGATTTACTCTTTATTGAATCTCTATTAGTGGAGGATGATAAATCCGCTTGGATTGTTGATTCTGGAGCCACTAACCATGTTTGTTCTTCTTTGGAACTACTTGATTCATGGAGGGACCTTGCTGAAGGTGATTACACGATGAGGGTCGGGACAGGGGATGTCGTTTCAGTAAGAGCAGTGTGAGTTTCTAGTTTAAATTTTATTAATAATAGTTATTTAAATTTGAACAATGTGTTATTCATTCCTGGTTTTTGCAGGAATTTGATTTCTGATTCTAAACTTTTGGATGATGGTTATTCAGTTTCTTTTAATAGCAATTTAGTTATTATTGGTAGAAATGGATTAACTATATGCACATGAAACTTAGAAAATAACTTGTATGTGTTAAGACCGTTAACACATAGGTCACTGCTCAACACTGAAATGTTTAAGGTTGAGAAACCTAAAACTAAATTGCCAAAGATTTCTCACGATGACACATATCTATGGCATCTTAGACTGGTCACATCAACCTTAACCGGAGAAATAAATTGATAAAGAACGGAGCCTTAACCAGTTAAAGTTCGGAACTCTACCAGTTTGTGAATCTATTTGAAGGAAAAATTATTGGACAGTTATGACCCATAGCGTCACTACTTGTACAGATCATGGTGTTGTTGTACAAATTAACTATGTGACAAAGGAAATTGCTCTCTTATCATTTGTGATTAGATCACCAAGATGTATAAATGATAGGAGGTCCTTATTATTAGTTCGTGGATTGAGATGATATGAGACAGTATCAATCCACGAAGGTTTAATCATTAAATATCCCTAGTCAAAGTATTATCAAATTGGACATCGATAATGCGTAAAAGACTAGTATTACACTTGTGCGCGTTGTGAGGGAATAACGACATAGTTCTCATATATTTGGGTATAGGATACTCATGCAAGTGTAGTAGGAGGTTGTGTTTTACCGATGGTACGGGAAACAGCTTCGCTCTGGATAGACCCCTCGAATTCTATTGGTAGTATGACTATGTGTCTATGGAAGTCTGAAATCAGGGTAGGTGTATTTGGTCTTAACCTGAGACTTGCACTGCTAATACTTGCGACATCAATATATTTTGGTTTAGGTCGTCCAGGGCTTTAACATGTTCTGTGTACGCCTCTGCTGGGTATATTGAGAATTGTAGTGTGTTGGGTGTGATGTCAAGACAGAAGTATCACTCCAGTCATAGTGGAGATGATGGTCACGTAGGATACGAACTTGTTCTCTTATATGCTGCAGCTATCGGGATATTATGACTAGGTCAATATATCCGATTATAGAGACTAGTTACCAGAGATCCGATATGTGCTTCGTACGGGGCAGACACAATTCCAGCCCCAGGGCTAGCATGTGACATCTGATACTGGATCGAAATACGCAATACTACGTATACTACGCCTGATAAAGATCACTTATTCCTGTAAGCATGTTTCTGGAGAATTGGGTAGGCATGACGCTTTGCTAAAAGCCAACCTTGTCTTGTAAATCGGTATAAACGTAGTACTAGGTACTTACGTGTTCGGATAGTCCGACGACCGTATTTACTGCCAACATATCCGGGGATCTCATGGGTCGCTTCCCGAAGATTCACCGATGACGTATGACTGGTACTTTATTAATCTGGGATTAATTAGTTGAGAGAGAAAATTAATCTGGGATTAATTACGGAGATATTTTATCTGGGATAAAATATCATTTAAGAGAGAGAAGGATTAATTTGAATTAATCGAAAAAAAATATATTCGATATATTAATGAAATTGGATTTCGACGCGGAATTGAAATTAGATTTTAATTGGGCGAACGAGTTAATTTAGAATTAATTCGTTAGCTAATGAATTTAATTATGCTAGGCATTATTATTTAATTAAATTAGATTTAATTACGACGCAATGAAAAATTCATTAATTTGGAATTAGCGAACCCGAGCCCGGGAGTGTTTGCGAGCGCATTCGCATTTCAAATTCGAGTGCGGCACGCAAGTCATTCAAGCGTCAAATCGCTAGTCACATCAAGCGTCAAATCATTAGTCACTTTGAGTGATTTGACAACTTGTCACTTGATTGATTGAGTGATGTGAATAGTAGATTGGAGTTGTTGGAAAACTTTTGAAAGTGTGAATGACATATATTTTTTTTTAATAATTTGTATATGTTTTATTTTGATTTTTGAAATTAAAAGAAGTGTATTAGATACACTTAACACATTACGACCAAAAACAACTCTATCTCTTCACTTTCTCTTCCTCTCTCTCACGCCCACCAAGGGCATAATTTCTCTCTTCTGTTTCAGCTCACTGCCGAGAAGAGAGAGAGAATGATGAAATTGATGATTTTGTGGCAAAAATCAAGAGTGCTAGCACATATTTGGAGACATACAAAGGTGATAGGGAAACCCACCCGTGTGCATGGAATATACAACAAAGCTTGGAGCTTGATACACCCTTCCATGGCCGAATTTGAGGACAACAAGAAAGCCCACTGCCGAGACCTTGGAGGAGCTTCAAAGGGCTTAAAAAGTTTTTTTTCTTCACTGCATCGCCTCAACCGATCGATGTAAGTATTCCTTAATTTCTTCGATGTATTCGCACTATGTTTTTAGGCTTGATAATCGATCCTCGAGACTTAGAGTTTTCCCAACAATGGTATCAGAGCGAGTAAAAGCATGAAACTTGATTTAGGGTTAAAATTGGGTAAATTGATTTTGAGCATGATTTTGTTGAATTGTTTAACTAAGTATGCTTAAATGATTTTTTATTGAAGATTGATTGGATCAATTTCATGAAAAATGGTTTGGAACAATTTTCCCCAAATTACATGGCTTGGCCGAATCTTGGATGAACCCTAATGTCTTGGGATTTTTGATTTTTGATTCATTGGATGACTTGAAATCAATTTTGAATGTTGATTTAATGTTGAATTGGATTCAATTGGATTGGATTTGAAATTGGACAAAATATACCCAAATTGCCGAGACATATATATAACATGAAATGGGTTTGATTTTTGATAAAATGTGTTGGACATGTTTTGTTATTGATAAGCATAATTAATTAGGCTAATTGATGTTTTGGAAATTTTAATTTAGTTGATTGATTATGTAATACACTTTTAGTTAATTAAATTGTGAAATTGGAATTTTTGTGATTTAATTACTTGGGCTAATTTTGGAAATTGGGCTTGAAAAGTTGTAAAGGGGCTAATTGGGCTTGGTTGTACCAAGTTAGGTTTAGGCTAAATTGGTTGGATCCAATTGGGCCCAAAACCGAATCCATAAAGTCCAAATGCGACTAATGGACCTTAATAATTTAATTGGGCGTAATGGGCCTAAATTGATTTCTAGGCTTATGGGGTTATTCCTTGATTGGGCTTTGGTTATTCGGTTTGACCCAAATTGACCAAAAGTCCACGCCTTAAGAAATTAATTAAAAGCTCATTGGACTTTAATTAAATTAACATTGGATGTTAATCGGGCTTTGAGACCCGTAAGTCCGTAACGATTAAATTTGGAATTTAAGTCGTAAAGATTCGTTAATAAAGTGTAATTTAATTTGGAATTAAATAGTGAATTAGTATTAAATACATATTAAATTGGATTTAATGTTGTAGTTTAATTTAATTCATGAATTCGTACTTTGAGTACTTATTCGCAAAACGAGTTTGACTCGCGCAAAATCAAATCGTTGTTTGAACATTGGATGGTCACTAATATCAGATTAATTAATTGGATTAGATTGATTGATAACATACTTGTGTGAATACATGGTTGCGATGCATGAATAATGTATATCGGATGGATATTAGATTGGTGGGGCAATTTTGGAAATTGTTGTAATAAATTTAGAATTTATTAATTGGACCTGCGTGTCCAGCCTATTACCTCCTTACTCTATGTATTTCTCTCTCAACTATTCCCCTCAATGTAATTGAGGTTTCTTTAGAAGTGTTATGTAACAGGTAGAAGTAATACTTGTGCTAGCGGGAGAGAGAGAGGAAATGAGAGATTTGATCTAAGATCAATGTGTTAAGTATCCATCCGCATATCATTATTATTCATTTATATACGCCTTATTATGTGTTTAGAATACATGTTTAAGGGTGTATGATGATGAGACCTTAACAAAGATAATAAATTGGTTGCCAATTTGCACGCGAAAAACCCTCACAAAATATTAAGCGTTTTTCCTTCCATTGAGTGATTCTTACTGAAGATCTAAGACTGGCATTGGTTTGTTGGACAAAGTCAAGACCTTTGTCCGTCGAGGATATGTTTGAATCATGAAGGCTTTGTTCCATATTGGTGTCTTGTCCAAGTTGTGGTTTGTTGGCCAAAGTCAAGACCACTTCTTGTCCATCGACATTGATTACGAAGCTTTCCATGGTCAATGGGTTCTGCTTAACTGGGATCACTAAGTTTGTTGTGCCAAAGCCAAGACTTAGTTGATTCAGAGGAAAAAGGTTAGGCAATATATTGGATATATTGGCATATATAGGATATATGTTTCGGACTTTGACGTCCCCCTACTGGATCTAGGAATTGGATGGGATCCAATTGATCTTAGAGATCTACCTAGTTAATTATCATACAATTTTTTGGCCAAAGTCAAGATTGTGTGACATTTAATGGGATCCTAGCCCACTAGGAAACACGGTTTCTCGAGTACTCGACAGAGGGTTAGAGGCTCGCCGAAAAATAGTGGGAGACAAGTATTAAATTTGCAATATTCGTTTAGTAACTTGCCATACGCGCTCATTCAAATATTACGTCAAATAAATTATTTATTAGTTGGACTAATATTTAATTGTTGCTTTAATACACAATTGGACTGTATTAAAACTATTTCATTTATAGTTGATTATATAATTGGATTATAGTAATCAATATATTTGAATTAACCTATTAAATTATAGTTGATTATATAGTTGGACTATAGTAATCATTATAATCAATAGTACCTAAAATCGTTGATTAAATAGTTGGACTATTAGAATCAAGATAAATTGAAAGATTAGTGTTTAAAACATAATCCTGGTGAAAATGTTTTTTAAACGACTTTAATTTTCAAATTGGGCATATAATTTCAGGATGGTCCTGGAAACTAATAAGTTACTTTATTTGATAAAATAACATATTAGGCCTAAGCCCGGAGTTGAGCAAATAGTAGAGCATGATCTTTGGAAGATTCATGTAATGATAACTTTTGTGCTTAATCCGTTATGCTTGCCAAACAGACTCATTAATTTCTTAATCAGAACTAAGGATTAGATCCTTAAAGTATGATATTGAAATTGAAGGATCTATTTCATAGATCTATTCTTAGATCTTTGAAGTACTAAATTGCAATAGTAAACTCTTGGAGAGTTAATGGCTATACTCAAGGAGTCAAAGCCAAAGTTTGCAATAAGGCGAGTAGCGCAAGGCGCACCTTATTTCGACATTCTAGAAGGCCAAGGCTTGGCCATAGGCTTCTGGGGTACCGAAAAGGGAAAAGGTAAAATCATTATAATCTTCTGGGAAGACATAGGACATATCCCAAAATGTCTGCCTAAATTGTGGCAAACGGGATCGCAGAAGCGTGACTGCCGTTTGGACTAGGCAGACATGAAGGAATTGAAGACGAGCAAGGCTCTGACTTCAAGTATGTTTGTCATAAAATATGTTCACTACTAGTATTAAAATGGATTTTAAATACTTAGTGTGGTACATAAATATGTATTGATGTGCAGAATCTGCTATGAGCAGGTTACTGACTTCAGTTGAGATTTACCTACGAGTCTGAAACGGGACAACAGTCGCTGTTTTAACCATAGATACCTAAGTTTAGGAACTACCCTTCGGGTGTGTACTTAAATTAGGAAACTGTTAAAATGTAACTAGTTTGACTAGAAACATTATCTCTATATCAGGGTTTGACCGTTGCGGGAATACCTTTATATTCTAAAACACTAAAGTGTTTTATTATATAAGTTGATATTGAGATAAACAGATTAGATGTGAATAACAATATTTATATTTTGAATATAAATATATCTCAAACATATAATATGACAAACTAATAGCTCAAACTGATTTGATCAGTTAAAAACTTAAATGTGGTATTGTTGTCTGGGACACAATTAAACAAGACTCGTATATCCACACTTTCGAAGAGTGGATACTATGACAGATTTGATTCTATTCAAATAAAGTCTACGAATCTAGTTTATTGGGCAAAGTGCCTAAAACACTATTTACTTGGTAAAAGTGCAAGTGCCACCGATCTGTTAGCCCTAGTTCATAGTGACGTAGGTGGGCCCATATCTAGCTAGGCTAGAGGTGGATATGAATATTTCGTGACCTTTACGGATGTGGCATCGCGTTATGGTTATGTGTTCTTTTGAAACACAAATCGGAAAATTTTACAGTTTCGACACGAAATAGACAAACAGATCGGCTAAAGTGTAAAACCATCACGGTTGGACCATGATGAAAATACTTAAGCAATAAGTTTCTTAAATACTTGAAAGAGTATAGTATTCTTTCAATGAGGACTCCTCCCGGAACACGTCAGTTTGACGGTGTGTCCAAACAGAGAAACCAAATTTTGTTAGACATGATAAGGTTAATCATGAGTCGCTCTGAGCTACCATTCCTTCAACGGATACGCTTTAAACAGTGCAAAACTTATTTAGAATAAGGTTCCATAAAAATCCGTTTGACAGACTTCATATTAGATATGAACAGGAAAGAAACCAGGTCTCTCATTCCTGAAGATTTTGGTATGCTAGGCATATGTTTGGATGATACCAAACTAGAACCCAAATCGGATAAGTGCCAAGTTGTGGGTTATCCTAGGGATACCAAAGTATAATACTTATACAACTCACAAGAGAACAATGTAATTGTTGCTCTCCATGCGATTTTCCTAATAGGAATACCGATATGCAGTGGTAAGTGGGAGGATAGTAAAACTCGATGAAAATCGGAGTAATACTATTCCAGGCACCGAATCTTAATGGAACACATATAGTTCATTAAGGATGTAACTATACCAATAATCTTCGAATACACAAGAACCGCGTAAGTCGGAGAGAGTCAGAAAACAATCTGGGGTATGAGTTTCTGATCTCACCTCATAAAGATGTCAATCTTATTGAGGCATACGAACTGACTACGTATGAGGAAGTGATACAAGGTATCGACTCCCTATTATGGCAAAGTGCCATGAAGTCCGAAATGGATTCCATGTAAAACAACCAAGTTTGGATACTAGTTGTTGTACCGCAAGGCATTGTGCCTATTGGTACAATATAAGTCTTCAAGGAAGACATACATAGAAGACAACATACCAACGTACTAAGCTAGGCTTGTAACAAAAAGGTATTGTTATCAAAATTGTGTCGATTACGACAAAACCTTTTACCTGTTGCCACGGTAAATCCATTTGGATAATTCTTGCAGATGCTGTATGTTTCATTTGTGAAATATGATAGCTGAATGCCAAAACCGCTTTCCTTAACGGAAACTTTTTGGAGGATGTTTGTAACATCCTGACGGTTTTGTCGTACCAAAACTAGCAAACACGGTTTGCAGGTTATTTGATCCATGGATGGATTGAAGCAAGCATTGAGTTCTTGGAACTATCGTTTTGATGTAATCATAATGGTGTATGATTTGATTCAAAACGAAATTGATTCTTGTATATATAAGGAGGTTAGTGGGAGGGCACTGGCAATGAATGTCCTAAATAATGATAATATGTCATTTCTTGGAAATGATATTCCCATAAATACAATCGGTGAAAGCTTGGCTTTCGTGAAAATTCTATGTAGAATTCTTGGGAGAAACAACCGTTATTCTAGGAATAAAGTTCTACTGGGATAGATTTAAAGTTGTTAACACTCTCTGAGAACTTGTACATTGAAAAATGTACGCGACCTGGTGTCTCATATGCTTTAAGCATATGGATTCACAAGCAGGCCAATCCAAGTGATAGTCACTGGATTGAAGTTAAGAACATACTTAGTATCTTAGAGAACTAAGGATGCTGTCTTAAACTATGGAGAATGAGAACTTGAAGTGACTAGGATCAGTATTGCAAGTTTCCTAACTGATAATAACGACTATAAGTCGCAAACGGTACTATACAGTTTGAATAACGGAATAGTGAGTTGGAAGTATTCCATGCAAGATACTGTTACCGAATAAACAACACAAGTGGATTATTGCTGCTGCTGAGGCAGCAATAGAAGCCTTCTGGATTAATAATAATCTAATTAGATTAGATATAGTTCTGTTAGCAGCTGAGCTAGGCTTCAGCACATGCTAAAGAATTAATGGTCTCATCAACGATCCAGATCTATACTTCGATTATTAATCTGATCCATTTGGATCATACATCGTGGCGATGTGATGATCGAATAAATCGCATCAGATGATAATCATGCAAATCCGCAGACGAAAAGCCTTTCCTCAGCAGTTTGAGCGAACCGTACATAGTTCGGGTGTAGGACACTCGAGTGACTGGCTATAGGCCAAATGGGAGATTGTTGGACAGTTATGACCCATAGCGTCACTATTTGTACAGATCATGGTGTTGTTGTACAAATTAACTATGTGACAAAGGAAATTGCTCTCTTATCATTTGTGATTAGATCACCAAGATGTATAAATGATAGGAGGTCCTTATTATTAGTTCCTGGATTGAGATGATATGAGACAGTATCAATCCACGAAGGTTTAATCATTAAATATCCCTAGTCAAAGTATTATCAAAATTGGACATTGATAATGCGTAAAAGACTAGTATTACACTTGTGCGCGTTGTGAGGGCATAACGACATAGTTATCATATATTTGGGTATAGGATACTCATGCAAGTGTAGTAGGAGGTTGTGTTTTACCGATGGTACGGGAAACAGCTTCGCTCTGGATAGACCCCTCGAAATTCTATTGGTAGTATGACTATGTGTCTATGGAAGTCTGAAATCTGGGTAGGTGTATTTAGTCTTAAGCTGAGACTTGCACTGCTAATACTTGCGACATTCAATATATTTTGGTTTTAGGTCGTCCAAGGCTTTAACAGGTTCTGTGTATGCCTCTGCTGGGTATATTGAGAATTGTAGTGTGTTGGGTGTGATGTCAAGACGGAAGTATCACTCCAGTCATAGTGGAGATGATGGTCACGTAGGATACGTAAGTTGTTCTCTTATATGCTGCAGCTATCGGGATATTATGACTAGGTCATATATATCCGATTATAGAGACTAGTTACCAGAGATCCGATATGTGCTTCGTACGAGGCAGACACAATTCCAGCCCCAGGGCTAGCATGTGACATCTGATACTGGATCGAAATACGTAATACTACGTATACTACGCCTGATAAAGATCACTTATTCCTGTAAGCATGTTTCTGGAGAATTGGGTAGGCATGACGCTTTGCTAAAAGCCAACCTTGTCTTGTAAATCGATATAAATGTAGTACTAGGTACTTACGTGTTCGGATAGTCCGACGACCGTATTTACTGCCAACATATCCGGGGATCTCATTGGTCGCTTCCCGAAGATTCACCGATGACGTATGACTCGTTTGTTATTAATCTGGGATTAATTAGTTGAGAGAGAAAATTAATCTGGGATTAATTACGGAGATATCTTATCTGGGATAAAATATCATTTAAAGAGAGAGAACGATTAATTTTGAATTAATCGATTAAAATAATATATTCGATATATTAAATGAAATTAGATTTCGACGCGGAATTGAAATTAGATTTTAATTCGGGCGAACGTGTTAATTTAGAATTAATTCGTTAGCTACATGAATGGTAATTATGCTAGGCATGATTATTTAATTAAATTAGATTTAATTACGACGCAATGGAAAATTCATTAATTTGGAATTAGCGAACCCGAGCCCGGGAGTGTTTGCGAGCGCATTCGCATTTCAAATTTGAGTGCGGCACGCAAGTCATATCAAGCGTCAAATCGCTAGTCACATCAAGCGTCAAATCATTAGTCACTTTGAGTGATGTGACAACTTGTCACTTGATTGATTGAGTGATGTGAATAGTAGATTGGAGTTGTTGGAAAGCTTTCTGAAAGCTTGAATGACATATATTGTTATTTTAATAATTTGTATATGTTTTATTTTGATTTTTGAAATTAAAAGAAGTGTATTAGATACACTTAACACATTAAAACCAAAAACAACTCTATCTCTTCACTTTCTCTTCCTCTCTCTCACGCCCACAAAGGGCATAATTTTTCTCTTCTGTTTCAGCTCACTACCGAGAATAGAGAGGATGAAATTGATGATTTTTTGTGGCAAAAATCAAGAGTTCTAGCACAAATTTGGAGACATTTAAAGGTGATAGGGAAACCCACCCGTGTGCATGGAATTATACAACAAAGCTTGGAGTTGATGCACCCTTCCATGGCCGAATTTGAGGACAACAAGAAAGCCCACTGCCGAGACCTTGGAGGAGCTTCAAGGGGCTTAAAAAAATTGTTGTTCTTCACCGCATCGCCTCAACTGATTGATGTAAGTATTCCGCAATTTCTTCGATGTATTCGCACTATGTTTTTATGCTTGATAATCGATCCTCGGGACTTCGAATTTTCCCAACAAAAATGACCAAGAGACCTTTTACTGCAAAAGGTTTAAGAGCCAGTCAACCACTTGAGCTAGTACATTCGGACGTCTGCGGACCGATGAATGTAAGAGCCTGAGGTGGTTATGAATACTTCGTCATATTCATTGACGATTATTCAAGATATGGGTATGTCTACCTAATGCATCACAAATCAGATACCTTTGAAAAGTTCAAGGAGTATCGTGCTGAGGTTGAGAACCAATTAGGTAAGACAATCAAAAGTCTACAATCAGATCGTTGAGGGGAATACCTCGACAAAGATTTTGAGGAATTCTTAGTTGAGCATGGGATAGTATCCCAGGTCACAACACTTGGAACACCACAGTAAAATTGTGTTGCAGAAAGGAGAAATCGAACCCTACTAGACATGATGAGATCTATGTTTAGTTATAGCTCACTACCTAGTTCATTCTGGGGATATGCACTGAAAACCGCAATGCATATCCTTAATGTAGTTCCATCTAAGTCTGTTCCTAAGACTCCCTTAGAGTTATGGAATGGTCGCAAAACTAGTTTACGACATTTCCGCATATGGGGGTGTCCATCACATGTGTAGAAGAATAAGACTACAAAGTTGGAGCCACGTTCTCAGGTATGCCTAATTCTTCTACAGTCCTGATGATAACAAAGTGTTTGTATCGACAAATGCTACATTTCTAGAGGAGGACTCTATGAGGGAGTTTAAGCCTCGTAGTAAAATATTACTCGAGGAGTTACTTACTGGTTCGACCAGTACGCCATCGTCAACGAAAGTTGACAAATACATATCACCTTCAACATCTGATAGTCAGATGCTACCGAGTCAGAATGATCTACCACCTAGACGTAGTGAGAGGGTTGTACGACAACCTGATCGCTACCTAGAGGTTGGATAGGCACAAGCTGTCGCCTCCAGCGATGGCATAGATGATCCATTGACCTATAGTAGTGCAATGGATGATTCTGAAAAAGAGGAATGGCTCAAAGCCATGAACCTAGAGATGGAGTCCATGTACTCCAACTCGGTCTGGGAACTTGTAGACCAACTTGATGGGGTGAAACCCATAGGTTGCAAGTGGATCTACAAGAGGAAGAGGGGATCAGATGGGAAGGTACAGACCTTCAAGGCTAGACTAGTGGCCAAGGGTTATACCCAGAAAGAGGGAGTTGACTATGAGGAAACTTTCTCGCCAGTAGCTATGCTTAAATCCATTCGCAATCTTCTATCCATTGCCGCATATTATGACTATGAAATTTGGCAAATGGATGTCAAGACTGCATTCTTGAATGTCAATCTTGATGAAAGTATCTATATGATACAACCAGAAGGGTTCATCGCCCAAGGTCAAGAGCAAAAGGTTTGCAAACTGCAAATGTCCATTTATGGACTCAAGCAGGCATCTCGATCTTGGAATATAAGATTTGATTCAATAATCAAGTCTTATAATTTTGAGCAGAATGTTGATGAGCCTTGTGTATACAAGCGCGTCATTGATGGGAAGGTGGTTTTTCTTGTTTTATACGTTGATGATATTTTACTCATTGGGAATGATGTAAGGATATTATTAGACATGAAAAACTGGCTAGCTGACCAATTCCAAATGAAAGATTTGGGAGATGCCAGTTATGTTCTTGGGATCCAGATACTTCGGGATCGTAAGAAACGACTGTTAGCTATGTCTCAGGCATCTTATATCGACAAGTTCCTTGTGCGATTTGGGATGCAGAATTCCAAGAAAGGAAATCTGCCTTATCGGCATGGAATTCATTTGTCGAAGGAATAGTCTCCTAAGACACCTCAGGATGTTGAGGAAATGAGACATGTCCCATACGCCTCAGCAGTTGGTAGTCTCATGTATGCCATGTTATGCACGAGATCAGACATCTATTTTACAGTGGGAGTAGTCAGTAGGTTTCAGTCAAACCCAGGATTGGATCACTGGGTGGCTGTGAAACACATTCTCAAGTATCTTAAGAGAACGAGAGATTATATGCTTGTATATTCCGGTGAGGATATGATCCTTAGGGGATATACAAACTCTGATTTTCAGACAGATGTTGATTCCAGGAAATCTACATCTGGATCAGTGTTCACCCTAGGTGGTGGGGCTATTGTATGGCGGAGTATAAAGAAATCTTGTATTGCTGACTCCACCATGGAGGCTGAATATGTAGCGGCTTGTGAAGCGGCTAAGGAAGCTGTCTGGCTCCGTAAATTCTTGGGAGATCTGGAAGTTGTTCCAGATATGGATAGACCACTCACACTTTATTGCGATAATAGTGGTGCGGTGGCAAACTCCAAAGAACCAAGAAGCCACAAGAGGGGAAAACATATAGAGAGGAAATATCATCTCATCAGGGAGATAGTGCAAAGAGGAGATGTTACCGTCACAAAGATTGTATCCGCAGAGAACCTTGCTGATCCGTTTACAAAGACCTTACCGGTTAAAGCTTTTGAAGGTCACCTAGATGGTCTAGGATTACGTGACATGTCCCATTTACTCTAGTGCAAGTGGGAGATTGTTGGGATGTATGCCATAGAGCTACATGTGATGTAAACGGTTTCACGTGTTTTGAAATAAAACGATGCATTATTCATTTATCAAATTGTTTGTTTATTTTTCGCATATTATATATCTTCGTAAATACCGTAGATTACTTATGTACCTTCAGACTTAGTGTATGAGTGTCATACACCAGAGGATTTAAGTCCGAAGTTAGTAATCTTAAATAGTCCAAAGAGAGCAAACAAAGCGGGTACTTTTTTGTGGTTTATCTATAGCTGCGGTCCATTCTATATTTGTATGGTGATCTTAATCCGGATCGTCCATGTAGAGACATGAGAATGGAGGCACCTTGTATGATGCGATCATATAGGACTGGACTACGATAAAATGACATTCTTATAATATCCGTTAAGCAAAGAAAGTCATTTCAATCTACTTGATGGTCATATATGGATTGATCTTAATCCTGAGTGTACTACGAACTCCTGCATGGCAGGCTGTGTCCTTTGATTTACAAAGGTGAGGTTGGTGTAGTAGTTGTTGGACAATTATGACCCATAGCGTCACTATTTGTACAGATCACGGTGTTGTTGTACAAATAAACTATGTGACAAAGGAGATTGCACTCTTATCATTTGCGATTAGATCACCTAGATATATAAATGATGAGAGGTCCATATGATTTGTTCCTGGACAGAGAATGATATGAGACAATATCAGTCCACGAATGATAATCATTAATATCCCTAGTCAGAGTATTATCGAGATTGGACATCGATAAATTCGTAAAAGACTAGTATTACACTTGTGCGCGTTTGTGAGGGCACAACGACATAGTTCTCATATATTTGGGTATATGATACTCATGCAAGTGTAATAGGAGGTTGTGTTTTACCGATGGTACGGGAAACAGCTTCGCTCTGGATAAACCCCCCGCGGAATCCCATTGGTAGTATGACTATGTGTCTATGGGAGTCTGCAATCAGGGTAGGTGTATTTGGTCTTAACCTGAGACTTGCACCGCTAATACATACGACAATCAATATACTTTAGTTGAGGTCATCCAGGGCTTTAACCGGTTTTGTGTACGCCGATGCTGTGTATATTGAGAATCGTAGTGTGTTAGGTGTGATGTCAAGATGGAACTGTCACTCCAGTCATATGGAGATGATGGTCACGTAGGATACGGAACTCGTTCTCTAAAATGCTCGAGCTATCGGGATATTATGACAAGGTCATGAATATCCGATTATAGAGACTAGTTACCAGACATCCGATATGTGCTTCGTACGGGGCAGACACAATTCCAGCCCCAGGCCTAGTACATGAACATCCGATACTGGACAGAAATGCGCAATACTTCGGTATACTATGCTTGATATAGATCACATATTCTTATAAGGATATTTCCGGAGAATTGGGTAGGCATGGCGCTTTGCTAGAAGCCAACCTTGTCTTGTAAATCGGTATAAATGTAGTACGAGGTACTTACGTGTTCGGATAGTCCGACGACCGTATTTACTGCCAACATATCCGGGGATCACATGGGTCGCTTCCCGAAGATTCACCGATGATATATATCTCGCACTTTAATTAATCTGGATTAATTAGAAGAGAGAGAGAAAATTAATCTGGGATTAATTGCGGAAATATTTTATCTGGGATAAAATATTAATTAAAGAGAGAGAACGATTAATTTAGAATTAATCGATAAAATAATATATTCGATATATTATATGAAATTGGATTTCGACGTGGAATTAAAATTATATTTTAATTCGGGCGAATGAATTAATTTAGAATTAATTCGTTAGCGACGTGAATAGTGATTTCGCTAGGCGTAATCATTTATTAAGACACAACGGAAAATTCGTTAATTTGGAATTAGCGAACCCGAGCCCGGGATTGTTTGCGAGCGCATTCACATTTCGAATTCGAATGCGGCACGCAAGTCAAATCAAGCGTCAAATCACTAGTCACATCAAGCGTAAAATCAAATGTCACTTTGAGTGATGTGACATGTTGTCACTTGATTTGAGTGATTGACGTAGAAGTTGAAAAAGCAACTTTTGCTTTTGCTTTTGACTTTAGCATTTAATGGAAAGTAAAAAGAATATGGTAAATGGTTTTTTATTAATTTTAGAAATATAAAACCTAATTACATTTCTTTTTCTTTTCTCTCTCCACTCTTCTCATTTACTCGTTCTTCTTCCCTCTCTTTTCCTTATTCTTTCTCACGGTTTTGAACCGTTTTCTCCTCAAAATTTCTGGTATGACCGAATCAAAAGAAGAAGCAAGAAGATGAAGTTGTGCTAGCACACATTGGGTTATACATAGGTGATAGGGAAACGAATTTATGAGCTTGGATTTGATTTTGGAGCTTGGAGCTTCAATGGAGGTCTCCCATGGCCGTTTTTGGAGGAGCCAAAACAGCCCCCACCGTGCAGTCCAACAGTTCACAGGAGTCAAAAACCGAGCTTCATGGAGGAGGAAAATGGGTCTTGTTCTTCCTAGCATCAAACATTCATTGTGAGTATGTATTCCGCCTTATTCCTTGAAGTATTCATGCGTTTTTGTGCTTGATTTGCATGATTCTTGGGACCTTATAAGAACTCAACAATGGTATCTTGAGCTTTGGTTATGCAAAAAAAAAGTTAGGGTTAAAATTGGGTAAACTTGATTTAAGCATGATTTGGTTGAATTGTTTGATGAAGTATGCTTGAATGAGGTTGAATTGATATTGTGCATGATCAATTTGAAGAAATTGTGTTTGGAACAAATTTCCCCAATTTTTTGTGTTGGCCAAAATTGACAAATTTGGGTAAACTTGATTTTGAGCATGTTTAATGAAATTGGATGATTTAGAATGCTTAAAGTATGTTTAATTGAGGATTGATTGGGTCAATTTGTTGAAAATTAGTTTGGAACAATTTTCCCCAAATTGCTTAAGTTGGCCGAATACAATAGCCCATATTGTCTTGGAATTTTTTTGATTTTTTGTTCATTGGATGACTTGGAAATCATTAGGGGATGTTGATTTTATGTTTGATTGGATTCAATTGGATTGGATTTGAATTTGGACACAAAATCCCCATTTGGCCGAGACTTTAGCATGTATATTTGGGTTTGATTTTGATCAAATTATGTTGGACATGATTCCATGATGTTAAGCATGATTAATTGGACAAATTTGGTGTTTTAGAAACTTTGATTTGGGTAATTAATAATGTTGTGCATTTTGTTTAATTGAATTGTAAAATTGGATTTTGTAATTTAATTAAAATGGGCCTTAAAATTGGATTTGGGCTTTTAAAGTTTTAATTGGGTTTATTGGACTTTGTTGTACAAAGTTGGTTTAGGCCAAAATTGGTTGGATCCAATTAGGCCCAAAACCGCTTCCAAAAGGCCCAAATGCGACTAATGAACCTTTAAAGTTTAATTGGGCCTAAATTAAAATTTGGGCTTATGGGGTAACTTCCGGATTAGATTTTGGTTATTCGGTTTGACCCGAGTTGACCAAAAGTCCACGCCTTGAAGAAATTAATTAAAAGCCCATTGGACTTTAATTAAATAAATATTGGATATTAATCGAGCTTTGAGACCCGTAACGATTAAATTTGGAATTTAAGTCGTAAAGGTTTATTTAATAAAGTGTAATATTTAATTTGGAATTAAATAAAGAATTAGAATTAAATGCATATTAAATTGGATTTAATTATGTAATTTAATTTAATTCGTAGAAATTGTACTTTGAGTACGTGTTTGCAAAACGAGTTTGACTCGAACAAAATCAAATCGTTGTTTGAACATTGGATGATCACTAATTATCAGATTAATTAATTGGATTAGATTGATTGATAACATGCTTGTATGAATACATGGTTGCGATGCATGAATAATGTATATCGGATGGATATTAGTCGGGTGGGGCAATTTTGGAAATTGTAATAAATTTGATTTATTAATTGGACCTGCGTGTCAGCCTTATCACCTCTATTCTCATTGTATTTCTCTTCTCACCTATTCCCTTCAATGTAAATGAGGTTTCTTTAGAAGTGTAGTGTAACGGGTAGAAGTAATACAAGTGCTAGCTGGAGAGAGAAGAGAGATTTGATCTAGGATCAATGTAAAATATTCATCCGCATATCATTATTATTTTATTTCATATGCGCTTGATTATGTGTTTAGAATGCATGTTTAAGGGTGTATGATGATAAGACTTTAACAAAGATAATAAATTGGTTGCCAATCTGCACGCGAAAAATCCTTGCTCAATATTAAGCGTTCTTCCTTCCATTGAATGATTCTCACTCAAGATCCGAGATGGCATTGGTTTGTTGGCCAAAGTCAATACCACTTCTTGTCCATCGACATTGATTATGAAACTTTCCATGGTCAATGGGTCGCGCTTGACTGGGATCTCTAAGTTTGTTGTGCCAAAGCCAAGACTTAGTTGATTCAGAGGAAAAAGGTTAGGTAATACATTGGATGTATTGGCATATATAAGATATATGTTTTGGACTTGGATGTCCCTCGACCGGATCTAGGAATTGGATTGGATCCAATTGATCTTAGAGATCTACCTAGTTAATTATCATACAATTTGTTGGCCAAAGTCAAGATTGTGTGATATTTAACGGGATCCTATCCCACTAGGAAACGCGGTTTCCCGAGTACTCGATAGAGGGTTAGAGGCTCGCCGAAAAATAGTGGGAGGCAAGAATTGAATTTGCAATACTCGTTCAATTACTCGCCACACGCGCTCATTTAAATTATTTCGTCGTTAGATTAAATGTTAGTTGGACTAATATTTAAATTGTTGTTTTAATTAACAGTTGGACTGTATTATAATTGATTATATATAATTGGATTATATTAATCAATATATGTGAATTAATTAATTTCAGTTTACAGTTGATTTTATAATTGGATTATAGTAATCAATGTAATTGAGGTTAATTAATTTAGATTATATTTGATTATATAGTTGGCCTATTATAATCATTATAATAAATAGTACCACAAATCGTTGATTAAATAGTTGGACTATTAGAATCAAGATATAAATGAAAGATTAGTGTTTAAGACATAATCCTGGGTGAAAAAGTATTTAAACGACTTTAATTTTCAAATTGGGAATAAATTTCATGATGGTCCTGGAAAAATAATAAGTTATTTTATTTGATAAAATAATATATTAAGCCTAAGCCCGGAGTTAAGCAAATAAGTGGAACATGATATTTGGAATATTCATGTAATGATAACTTTAGTGCTTAATCTATAATACTTGTCATATAGAATCCTTAATTTCTTCATCAGAACTAAGGATTAGATTCTTAAAGTATGATATTGAAATGAAGGATATTCAATAGATTAGATCTTAGAAGTACTTTTAAAATTGCAATAAATAATTCTTGGAGAATTAATGACTATTCTCAAGGAGACAAAGTCAAAGTTTGCAATTAGCAAGTAGTGCAAGACACACCTTACTACAATATTCTAGAAACCCGAGGCTTGGCCAAAGGATACCGGAATATTGAAAATGGCAAAGACAAAATCATTATAATATTCTAGGAAGATAAAATAACATATCCCAAGGAGGAATTGAAGACGACCAAGGCTCTAACTTCAAAAATGATTATCATAATTATGTTCACAGCTAGTATTAAAATTAGATTTTAGATACTTAGTGTGGTACATAAAGTATATATATTGATGTTCAGAATCTGTTTTGAACAGGATACTGACTTCGATTGAGATTTATCTGCGAATTGGAAACGGGACGAAAGTCGCTGTTTTAACCGTAGATACCTAAGTTTAGGAACTACCCTCGAGTGTGTACCTAAATTGGAAACTGTTATAATGTAACTAGTTTGACTAGAAATATTATCTCTATATCGCGTATAACCCTTGCGGGTGTACCTTTATATTCTAGAACACTAAAGTATTTCATTATATAAAGATGATATTGAGATAAACACATTAGATGTGAATAACAGAATTTATATTTTGAATATAAATAATATCTCAAATATATAACATGACAATTAAATAGCTCAAACTGATTTGATCAGTTAAGAAACTTAATTGTGGCATAGTTGTCAAGGACACTATCAAACAAGACTCGTATATCCGTACTTTTGAAGAGCGGGTACCAGGACTAATTTGATTCCATTCAAATAAAGTCTACGAATCTAGTTTATTGGGCAAAGTGCCTAAAACACATTTACTTGGTAAAAGTGTAAGTGCCACTGATCTGTTAGCCCTAGTTCATAGTGAAGCAAGTGGGCCCATGTCTAGCTAGGCTAGATATGGATATGAATATTTGGTGACCTTTACGGATGTGGCATCATATATGGTTATGTGTTTCTTTTGAAACACAAATCGGAAACTTTCAAGTTTCGACACGAAATAGACAAACAGATCGGCTAAAGTATGAAACCGTCACGGTAAGACCGTAATGGAAAATACTTAAGCAATAAGTTTCTAGTATACTTGAAAGAGTATAGTATTCTTTCAAATGAGGACTCCTCCCGAAAACACGTCAGTTTGACGGTGTGTCCGAAACAGGATTAACCAAATTTTGTTAGACATGATAAGGTTAATCACGAGTCGCTCTGAGCTACCATTTCCTTCAACGGATACGCTAAACAGTGCAAGAACTTATTTAGAATAAGGTTCCATAAAAGTCTGTTTGACAGATAACATATTAGATATGAACGGAAAAGAAATCGGGTTTCACATTCCTGTTAGATTTGGGATGCTAGGCATAAGTTTGGATGATACCAAACAAGAACCCAAATTGGATAAGTGCCAAATGTAGGTTATCCTAGGGATACCATAAGTATTGTACTTATACATCTCACCTGAGAACAATTAGATTGTTGCTCACCATGCGGTTTTCCTGAGAGGAATACCGATATGCAGTGGTAAGTGGGAGGATAGTATAACTCGATGAAAATCGAGAGTAATACTGTTCAAAGCACTGAATCCTAATGAAACACAAATAGTTCATCAAGGATGAAACTATTACTATTAATCTTCGAATACACAAGAACCGCGTAAGTCGGAGAGAGTCAGAAAACAACCTGGGGTATGGGTTTCTGATCTAACCTCATAAAGATGTTTATCTTAATGAGGAATACCAACTGACTACGTATGAGGAAATGATACAAGGTATCGACTCCCTAATATGGCAAAGTGCAATATAATCCGAAATGGATTCCATGTAAATCAACAAGTTTGGATACTAGTTGATGTACCGCAAGGCATTATGCCTATTGGTACTTAAAAGTCTTCAAGGAAGACGTACATGGATGGCAACATACCAACGTACAAAGCTATGCTTGTAGCGGAAAGGTATCGTTATCAACATTGTGTTGATTACGATTCAACCTTTTAACTGTTGCCACGGTAAATCCATTTGGATAATGCTTGTTGTTCGATCCATGTTTGGATTGAAGCAAGCATTAGGTTCTTGGAACTATCGTTTTGATATAATCATAATGATTTTTGATTTAATTCAAAACGAAAAGATTCTTGTGTATATAAAAGGGTTAGTGGGAGCGCACTGACAGTGGCTGTCCTATATAAAATAATGATAATATACGTCATTTCTTGGAAATGATATTCCCATAAATTAACTATCGGCGAAAGCTTGGCTTTCGAAATACTCTCCGAGAAACCGTACATTGAAAAATGTACGCGACCTGGTGTCTCATACGCTTTGAGCATATGGATTCACAAACAGGCCAATCTGAGTGATAGTCACTGGATTGATGTTAAGAACATCCGTTAGTATCTTAGAGAACTAAGGATTCTGTCTTAGTCTATGGAGAAGGAGAACTTGAAGTGACTAGGGTCACTGTAGCAAGTTTCCTATAACCGATAAAGACGACTAAAAGTCGCAACGGTACTATACAGTTTGAATAACGGTACAGTGAGCTGGAAATCTTCCAAGCAAGATAATGTTACCGAATAAACAACAAATGCGGGTTAATTACAGCAGCTGAAGCAGCAATAGAAGCCATCTGGGTCAATACAAATCTAATTAAATTAGATATAGTTCTGTTAGCGGCTGAGCTAGGCGTCAGCACAGGCTAAAGAATTAATGGTCTCATCAACGATCCAGATACATACTTCGATATTCATCTGATTCGTTCGGATCATACATCATGGCGATGTGATGATCGAATAAATCGCATCAAGATGATAATCATACAAATCCGCTGACGAAATAATTTCTCAGCAATTTGAGCCAACCGTACATAGTTCGGGTGTCAGAGACTCGAGTGACTGGCTATAGGCCATGTGGGAGATTGTTGGACAATTATGACCCATAGCGTCACTATTTGTACAGATCACGGTGTTGTTGTACAAATAAACTATGTGACAAAGAGATTGCACTCTTATCATTTGTGATTAGATCACCTAGATATATAAATGATAAGAGGTCCCTATGATTTGTTCCTGGACAGAGAATGATATGAGACAGTATCAGTCCACGAATGATAAATCATTAAATATCCCTAGTCAGAGTATTATCGAGATTGGACATCGATAAATACGTAAAAGACTAGCATTACACTTGTGCGCATTTGTGAGGGCACAACGACATAGTTCTCATATATTTGGGTATAGGATACTGATGAGTGGTATTTATATCACTATTTCCCACTCATTTGACCTAATGTTTTGTATTGTTTCTCGAGATTTATGAACGTTTTGATGTGTTTTATTGTTATTTTGCAGATAAATAAAGTTTGGACAGCACTGGAGGCAATTTGGGGCAAAACCGGACAAAAATGCGTCAACAGGGTTATTTTCGTCTTTAGCGCGTCGCGACGCTGGATCACAGCGCGCCGCGACACCCAGCGTGAGCCGGATTTGCTAACATGCGCCTGGTCAATGGTCAACAATTTGAGAAGTTTTGACTTTGCTAAAATGCGCCGTGCCACGTGTCACCATCACAGCCGATCTGCTAACATGCGCCGTGCCACGTGTCATCATCATATGCTGCCGACACTCAGACTTGACACGTGTCGCCGCGTCATCAGCCATGTCAGCGGTCAACGAGTCAACCTTGCCACGTGTCATGCCACATCATCGTCCACGTCAGCAGGTCAACCGAGTCAACATGCCACGTCAGCCTCAGCCAATCACAACTTGACACGTGTCGCCACGTGTCGCAATCCTATTGTGCCGACAAATGCAACACACGCCTACGCCACGTCAGCACCACGTCATCGCCACATCATCAATGACGTCATCACAATAATTGAGAATTAGCCGCCTTGACACGTGTCACATGTACAGTCAGCCGCCTTGCTACGTGTCGCCTTCTCATTGTGCCACGTCGATGAATCCAACGTCGCGACGCGCAGCTCCTTGGCGTCGCGACGCGCGAACAGTGAAAAATATTTCTATAAATACTGCGCGAATTTTCAGAATTACACACACTCCTCTCTCTCTTGATTTCTCTCTCTAGAGAGAGTTTCTCTCTCTAGAATTTTTATTTTTTTTATTTTTAGTTTGTAATTTATTTTAATTACTTTTGTAATAATAGTAATTTAATTTTTACTTTTTACTTTTTACAGTTTTTACTATTCACCATGATGTTGTAACTTTTTCAGCTAGGGTGAAAGGTAATTTTTTTACTGTTGCTATTTAGATTAATCTCCCTTAAAAATAATATATTAACTATTTAAAATATTGACTTAATAAGGAATACCGCTATATTGGTCGGTTGGTAATTTAATTTTAATCTGGTTTAAACTTGACTAATCAAGGATACCGCCAGACTGGTCGGTTGGTAAATTTATTTTTGGTTCCGCCTTAATGGCTGGTTGGACTTAATTTGACTTAATCAGGATACCGCCAGACTGGTCGGTTGGTAAATTATCACAAGTTTATATATTATTTTATGGGAGATAGCTAAATTAGTAGTAGTAAAAGTAATTCCTTTTACCTTAGCATTTTATTTTATTGTATTTTACTTTTCAGCATTTTTACTTTATGTCTTTTACTTTTATGAATTTACTAGTCCTAATTATGTGTTAGTTTTCTGAGGTTGTGATGACTTTAATATCACCGGTTTATAAGGGATTATTTTATAGTTGGGTAATTTAAAGGTTTATTTATTAAGTCTTAAGCTTAATGCTTCTTGTTGTCTGATCACCAATAAGATTGATATGGTAAATCTAAAATGAACTAGACATAGGGATTTTAGGTTTCAGCCTTAGACTTAATAGCCCACGATCTTCCTTGAGGATAGATAACCCTTTAATAGATTTCCTTACAGGATAGGAATATACCTGTCAGGCGGGGGTAGCCATAATTGGAACTTAAACTTAATGAATCCAGATAATTTGGTTGACATAGACATATGGTTCAATTGGGTTAAACTGGGTATTTGTGTCTGACCATCGACAGAGGCTTACACATAATTTAGTGTTCCAGGTTAATAAATCAATATATTACCAACTTTAAGATAACCACTTCATCTTTAAAATGATATTAAAAGAAATCACAACCTTAAGTCTTTGTGTCTTTTGTTATTTTCCTTAGTATTTTCTTTTGTCTTTTATTTATTTATTTATTTTGTAAAACCACTTTCAACCAATCAAACAATCATTATATTCTCCCTTTAATTAGATATTTGTAAATAAATAGATTCAATAATTAATAACAACAGTAGGAATTAAGTCCTCGTGGGATCGATATTTTTATACTACTTGAACGATACGTGCGCTTGCGTTATACGTGTGTGTTTACGCCGGTCAGATACTCATGCAAGTGTAATAGGAGGTTGTGTTTTACCGATGGTACGGGAAACAGCTTCGCTCTGGATAGACCCCCCGCGGAATCCCATTGGCAGTATAACTATGTGTCTATGGGAGTCTGCAATCAGGGTAGGTGTATTTGGTCTTAACCTGAGACTTGCACCGCTAATACATACGACAATCAATATACTTTAGTTGAGGTCGTCCAGGGCTTTAACCGGTTCTGTGTACGCCGATGCTGGGTATATTGAGAATCGTAGTGTGTTGGGTGTGATGTCAAGATGGAAGTGTCACTCCAGTCATATGGAGATGATGGTCACGTAGGATACGAAACTCGTTCTCTAAAATGCTCGAGCTATCGGGATATTATGACAAGGTCATGAATATCTGAATATAGAGACTAGTTACCAGAAATCCGATATGTGCTTCGTACGGGGCAGACACAATTCCAGCCCCAGGCCTAGCACATGAACATCCGATACTGGACAGAAATACGCAATACTGCGGTATACTGCGCTTGATATAGATCATATATTCCTATAAGGATATTTCCGGAGAATTGGGTAGGCATGGCGCTTTGCTAGAAGCCAACCTTGTCTTGTAAATCGGTATAAACGTAGTACGAGGTACTTACGTGTTCGGATAGTCCGACTACCGTATTTACTGCCAACATATCCGGGGATCTCATGGGTCGCTTCTCGAAGATTCACCGATGATGTATAACTCGCACTTTAATTAATCTGGGATTAATTAGAAGAGAGAGAGAAAATTAATCTGGGATTAATTGCGGAGATATTTTATCTGGGATAAAATATTAATAAAGAGAGAGAACGATTAATTTAGAATTAATCGATAAATAATATATTTGATATATATATGAAATTGGATTTCGACGCGGAATTAAAATTAGATTTTAATTCGGGCGAAGAATTAATTTAGAATAAATTAGTTAGCGACGTGAATAGTGATTTCGCTAGGCGTAATCATTTAATTACGACGCAACGGAAAATTCGCTAATTTGGAATTAGCGAACAAGAGCCCGGGATTGTTTGCGAGCGCATTCGCATTTCGAATTCGAGTGCGGCACGCAAGTCAAATAAAGCGTCAAATCGCTAGTCACATCAAGCGTCAAATCAAATGTCACTTTGAGTGATGTGACATGTTGTCACTTGATTTGAGTGATTGATGTAGAAGTTGAAAAAGCAACTTTTGCTTTTGCTTTTGACTTTAGCATTTAATGGAAAGTAAAAAGAATATGGTAAATGGTTTTTTATTAATTTTAGAAATTATAAAACCTAATTAACATTTCTTTTTCTTTTCTCTCTCTCCACTCTTCTCTTTACTCGTTCTTCTTCCTCTCTTTTCCTTATTCTTTCTCACGGTTTTGAACCGTTTTTCTCCTCAAATTTCTGGTATGACTGAATCAAAAGAAGAAGCAAGGAAGATGAAGTTGTGCTAGCACACATTGGGTTATACATAGGTGATAGGGAAACGAATTTATGAGCTTGGATTTGATTTGGAGCTTGAAGCTTGGAGCTTCAATGGAGGTCTCCCATGGCCGTTTTTGGAGGAGCCAACAAGCCCCCACCGTGCAGTCCAACAGTTCACAGGAGTCAAAAACCAGCTTCATGGAGGAGGAAAATAGGTCTTGTTCTTCCTAGCATCAAACCATTCATTGTGAGTATGTAGTCCCCTTATTCCTTGAATTATTCATGCGTTTTTGTGCTTGATTTTCAATTTTCTTGGGACCTTATAAGAACTCAACAATGGTATCTTGAGCTTTGGTCATGCAAAAAAAAAGTTAGGGTTAAAATTGGTAAACTTGATTTAAGCATGATTTGGTTGAATTGTTGATGAAGTATGCTTGAATGAGGTTGAATTGATATTGTGCATGATCAATTTGAAGAAATTGTGTTTGGAACAAATTTCCCCAATTTTTTGTGTTGGCCAAAATTGACAAATTTGGGTAAACTTGATTTTGAGCATGTTTTAATGAAATTGGATGATTTAGAATGCTTAAAGTATGTTTAATTGAGGATTGATTGGGTCAATTTGTTGAAAATTAGTTTGGAACAATTTTCCCCAAATTGCTTAAGTTGGCCGAATACAATAGCCCATATTGTCTTGGAATTTTTTTGATTTTTTGTTCATTGGATGACTTGGAAATCATTAGGGGATGTTGATTTTATATTTGATTAGATTCAATTGGATTGGATTTGAATTTGGACACAAAATCCCCATTTGGCCGAGACTTTAGCATGTATTTTGGGTTTGATTTTGATCAAATTATGTTGGACATGATTCCATGATGTTAAGCATGATTAATTGGACAAATTTGGTGTTTTAGAAACTTTGATTTGGTAATTAATAATGTTGTGCATTTTGTTTAATTGAATTGTAAAATTGTATTTTGTAATTTAATTAAAATGGGCCTTAAAATTGGATTTGGGCTTTTAAAGTTTTTAATGGGGTTATTGGACTTTGTTGTACAAAGTTGGTTTAGGCCAAAATTGGTTGGATCCAATTAGGCCCAAAACCGCTTCCAAAAGGCCCAAATGCGACTAATGAACTTTTAAAGTTTAATTGGGCCTAATGGGCCTAAATTAAAATTTGGGCTTATTGGGTAACTTCCGGATTAGATTTTGGTTATTCGTTTGACCCGAGTTGACCAAAAGTCCACGCCTTGAAGAAATTAATTAAAAG
This sequence comes from Zanthoxylum bungeanum, assembly GCA_019454045.1. Lineage (NCBI taxonomy): Eukaryota > Viridiplantae > Streptophyta > Magnoliopsida > Sapindales > Rutaceae > Zanthoxylum > Zanthoxylum bungeanum. The sequence goes on from SKCR01004385.1 coordinate 40,053, forward strand.
CCCATGGGACTTTAATTAAATTAATATTGGATATTAATCGAGCTTTGAGACCCGTAACGATTAAATTTGGAATTTAAGTCGTAAAGGTTTATTTAATAAAGTGTAATATTTAATTTGAATTAAATAAAGAATTAGAATTAAATGCATATTAAATTGGATTTAATTATGTAATTTAATTTAATTCGTAGAAATTGTACTTTGAGTACGTGTTTGCAAAACGAGTTTGACTCGAACAAAATCAAATCGTTGTTTGAACATTGGATGATCACTAATTATCAGATTAATTAATTGGATTAGATTGATTGATAACATGCTTGTATGAATACATGGTTGCGATGCATGAATAATGTATATCGGATGGATATAGTCGGGTGGGGCAATTTTGGAAATTGTAATAATGTAACTAGTTTGACTAGAAATATTATCTCTATATAGCGTATAACCCGTTGCGGGTGACCTTTATATTCTAGAACACTAAAGTATTTCATTATATAAAGATGATATTTAGATAAACACATTAGATGTGAATAACAGAATTTATATTTTGAATATAAATAATATCTCAAATATATAACATGACAATTAAATAGCTCAAACTGATTTGATCAGTTAAGAAACTTAATTGTGGCAAATTGTCAAGGACACTATCAAACAAGACTCGTATATCCGTACTTTTGAAGAGCAGGTACCAGGACTATTTGATTCCATTCAAGTAAAGTCTACGAATCTAGTTTATTGGGAAAGTGCCTAAAACACATTTACTTGGTAAAAGTGTAAGTGCCACTGATCTGTTAGCCCTAGTTAATAGTGAAGCAAGTGGGCCCATGTCTACGTAGGCTAGATATGGATATGAATATTTCGTGACCATTACGGATGTGGCATCATATATGGTTATGTGTTTCTTTTGAAACACAAATCGGAAACTTTCAAGTTTCGACACGAAATAGACAAACAGATCGGCTAAAGTATGAAACCGTCACGGTAAGACCGTAATGGAAAATACTTAAGCAATAAGTTTCTAGTATACTTGAAAAAGTATAGTATTCTTTCAAATGAGGACTCCTCCCGAAACACGTCAGTTTGACGGTGTGTCCGAACAAGATTAACCAAATTTTGTTAGACATGATAAGGTTAATTACGAGTCGCTCTGAGCTACCATTTCCTTCAACGGATACGCTAAACAGTGCAAGAACTTATTTAGAATAAGGTTCCATAAAATTCTGTTTGACAGATAACATATTAGATATGAACGGAAAAGAAATCGGGTTTCACATTCCTGTTAGATTTGGGATGCTAGGCATAAGTTTGGATGATACCAAACAAGAACCCAAATTGGATAAGTGCCAAATGTAGGTTATCCTAGGGATACCATAAGTATTGTACTTATACATCTCACCTGAGAACAATTAGATTGTTGCTCACCATGTCGTTTTCCTGAGAGGAATACCGATATGCAGTGGTAAGTGGGAGGATAGTATAACTCGATGAAAATCAGAGTAATACTGTTCAAAGCACTGAATCCTAATAAAACAGAAATAGTTCATCAAGGATGAAACTATTACTATTAATCTTCGAATACACAAGAACCGCGTAAGTCGGAGAGAGTCAGAAAACAACCTGGGGTATGGGTTTCTGATCTAACCTCATAAAGATGTTTATCTTAATGAGGAATACCAACTGACTACTTATGAGGAAATGATACAAGGTATCGACTCCCTAATATGGCAAAGTGCAATATAATCCGAAATGGATTCCATGTAAATCAACAAGTTTGGATACTAGTTGATGTACCGCAAGGCATTATGCCTATTGGTACTTATAAGTCTTCAAGGAAGACGTACATGGATGGCAACATACCAACGTACAAAGCTATGCTTGTAGCGGAAAGGTATCGTTATCAACATTGTGTTGATTACGATTCAACCTTTTAACTGTTGCCACGGTAAATCCATTTGGATAATGCTTGTTGTTCGATCCATGTTTGGATTGAAGCAAGCATTAGGTTCTTGGAACTATCGTTTTGATATAATCATAATAATTTTTGATTTAATTCAAAACGAAAAGATTCTTGTGTATATAAAAGGGTTAGTGGGAAGGCACTGATAGTGGCTGTCCTATATAAAATAATGATAATATACGTCATTTCTTGGAAATGATATTCCCATAAATTAACTATCGGCGAAAGCTTGGCTTTCGAAATACTCTCCGAGAACCGTACATTGAAAAATGTACGCGACCTGGTGTCTCATACGCTTTGAGCATATGGATTCACAAACAGGCCAATCTGAGTGATAGTCACTGGATTGATGTTAAGAACATCCGTTAGTATCTTAGAGAACTAAGGATGCTGTCTTAGTCTATGGAGAAGGAGAACTTGAAGTGACTAGGGTCACTGTAGCAAGTTTCCTACAACCGATAAAGACGACTAAAAGTCGCAACGGTACTATACAGTTTGAATAACGGTATAGTGAGCTGGAAATCTTCCAAGCAAGATACTGTTTCCGAATAAACAACAAATGCAGGTTAATTGCAGCAGCTGAAGCAGCAATAGAAGCCATCTGGGTCAATAACAAATCTAATTAGATTAGATATAGTTCTGTTAGCGGCTGAGCTAGTCGTCAGCACAGGCTAAAGAATTAATGGTCTCATCAACGATCCAGATACATACTTTGATATTCATCTGATTCGTTCGGATCATACATCGTGGCGATGTGATGATCGAATAAATCGCATCAAGATGATAATCATACAAATCCACTGATAAAATAATTTCTCAGCAATTTGAGCCAACCGTACATAGTTCGGGTGTCAGAGACTCGAGTGACTGGCTATAGGCCAAGTGGGAGATTGTTGGACAATTATGACCCATAGCGTCACTATTTGTACAGATCACGGTGTTGTTGTACAAATAAACTATGTGACAAAGGAGATTGCACTCTTATCATTTGTGATTAGATCACCTAGATATATAAATGATGAGAGGTCCCTATGATTTGTTCCTGGACAGAGAATGATATGAGACAGTATCAGTCTACGAATGATAAATCATTAAATATCCCTAGTCAGAGTATTATCGAGATTGGACATCGATAAATACGTAAAAGACTAGTATTACACTTGTGCGCGTTTGTGAGGGCACAACGACATAGTTCTCATATATTTGGGTATATGATACTTATGCAAGTGTAATAAGAGGTTGTGTTTTACCGATGGTACAGGAAACAGCTTCGCTCTGGATAGACCCCCCGAGAATCCCATTGGTAGTATAACTATGTGTCTATGGGAGTCTGCAATCAGGGTAGGTGTATTTGGTCTTAACCTGAGACTTGCACCGCTAATACATACGACAATCAATATACTTTAGTTGAGGTCGTCCAGGGCTTTAACCGGTTCTGTGTACGCCGATGCTGGGTATATTGAGAATCGTAGTGTGTTGGGTGTGATGTCAAGATGGAAGTGTCACTCCAGTCATATGGAGATGATGGTCACGTAGGATACGGAACTCGTTCTCTAAAATGCTAGAGCTATCGGGATATTATGACAAGGTCATGAATATCTGATTATAGAGACTAGTTACCAGACATTCGATATGTGCTTCATACGGGGCAGACACAATTCCAGCCCCAGGCCTAGCACATGAACATCCGATACTGGACAGAAATACGCAATACTGCGGTATACTACGCTTGATATAGATCATATATTCCATAAGGATATTTCCGGAGAATTGGGTAGGCATGGCGCTTTGCTAGAAGCCAACCTTGTCTTGTAAATCGGTATAAACGTAGTACGAGGTACTTACGTGTTCGGATAGTCCGACGACCGTATTTACTGCCAACATATCCGGGGATCTCATGGGTCGCTTCTCGAAGATTCATCGATGATGTATAAGTCGCACTTTAATTAATCTGGGATTAATTAGAAGAGAGAGAGAAAATTAATCTGGGATTAATTACGGAGATATTTTATCTGGGATAAAAATTAATTAAGAGAGAGAACGATTAATTTAGAATTAATCGATAAAATAATATATTCGATATATTATATGAAATAGATTTCGACGCGGAATTAAAATTAGATTTTAATTCGGGCGAATGAATTAATTTAGAATTAATTTGTTAGCGACGTGAATAGTGATTTCGCTAGGCGTAATCATTTAATTACGACGCAATGGAAAATTCGTTAATTTGGAATTAGCGAACCCGAGCCCGGGATTGTTTGCGAGCGCATTCGCATTTCGAATTCGAGTGCGGCACGCAAGTCAAATCAAGCGTCAAATCGCTAGTCACATCAAGCGTCAAATCAAATGTCACTTTGAGTGATGTGACATGTTGTCACTTGATTTGAGTGATTGATGTAGAAGTTGAAAAAGCAACTTTTGCTTTTGCTTCTGACTTTAGCATTTAATGGAAAGTAAAAAGAATATGGTAAATGGTTTTTTATTAATTTTAGAAATTATAAAACCTAATTACATTTCTTTTTCTTTTCTCTCTCCACTCTTCTCCTTTACTCGTTCTTCTTCTCTCTCTTTTCCTTATTCTTTCTCACGGTTTTGAACCGTTTTTCTCCTCAAAATTTCTTGTATGACCGAATCAAAAGAAGAAGCAAGGAAGATGAAGTTGTGCTAGCACACATTGGGTTATACATAGGTGATAGGGAAACAAATTTATGAGCTTGGATTTGATTTTGGAGCTTCAATGGAGGTCTCCCATGGCCGTTTTTGGAGGAGTCAAAACAGCCCCCACCGTGCAGTCCAACAGTTCACATGAGTCAAAAACCGAGCTTCATGGAGGAGGAAAATGGGTCTTGTTCTTCCTAGCATCAAACCATTCATTGTGAGTATGTATTCCGCCTTATTCCTTGAAGTATTCATGCGTTTTTGTGCTTGATTTTGATGATTCTTGGGACCTTATAAGAACTCAATAGTAGTCCCGACCAATAGCTACGTACTTTGGGGGCACAATTTGTTTTGTAGTTGGGAACGTTTTACATAGACATGGAGTTCACTCCTTCTTACGAGAAGTAGATGAGTATCTTTCCTAAGGGTTGATTCGGTACTTGAACGATTTGAGCGCTCAAGTCTTTCTATTACGAACAGAAATATTAATATTCATAATAGTTATGAATAAATCGTTCATTAGAGAATCAATGGTACTTAAGGTAAAAATAATTAGAGGGGTATAACGGACATTATGACCTGGATCTAATTACAAGATACTCGTGAATGATCAATTCGTATGTAATGACTATATCGATGGACAACGACTTAGTTCGACTTAATATTTCATATGCGGCAACGAGAGTGCAACTTCGGGTTTTTAGTGGAATAACCTGGAGTTAATAATTCGGAATATCTAATTAAGAGCTTAATTAATATTTCGAGATTATTGGAGCTCGGAACCGTGGGTCCATTTGGTCCCCGTGCTAGCTCGATTTACTATAGCGGATTTAATATAATTGGACAGTCTAATTATATACTCACAAAAGAATAAATATTATTAATATGATTAATAATATTTATTATGTCACACTTGAAACTATACATTAAAAGTTAATGTATGGTATTAATAATTATATGATAATTATTAAATATAAAATATTGAATTATATATATGATATAATTTAATAAGGTTAAGATTGTAATTTCTATATTATGGGTTTTGGAAACCCTTTGATTTAATTTTGGAAGTAATGACTTTCAAAATATTAATCATATATTTAATTTGTAATATATATTGACTTTATGGAAAGTAAATAATATTGTTACAAAATTAATGAAGAAATAAAGGGCATGGCCGAATTCCTTGATGTACAAGGAATATGATTTGTTTATTTTGGAAACAAAATTTAATCAAAAATCATAGCCTTGGCCGAATTCCTTGGTGTATAAGGAATATGATTTGTTTATTTTGGAAACAAAATTTAATCCAAAAATCTTAGCCTTGGCCGAATTCTACCTTAGGGAGGGGATTGGTTATTTTGTTTGAGTGAAACAAAATTGACCTAAGTATAAAAGGAAAACTTGATTTTCTTTTGAGTAGTGCTCTCATTCCAAACCCTAGCCACCTTCTTCTTCTTCACAATTCTCTCAAAAGTTGAGAAACAATTTTGAAGAACAAGAATAAGAAAAATATTATTAGTGTGTGATTTAATCTTTAAAACGTTTAGGGATTTGTTTGTGTGTGTAGCCCACAATACTTTCCGCTGGTAACAATTTATAGCTCGGAAGATCTTGTGGCTTTGAACAAATCATCTTCTCATTCATTCTTGTAAGTCACGGCATTGAGGAACAATAATACCTCATTGCCGCACTTCACTTGTTACAATCAGGGCTCGGTTTTGATTTGTTTTAATTCGGGTTTTGGGAAACACCTTGGGGACTTTTTGGGGCTGAGTAAAATCAGACCTAAAATGCTACAGCAGGTCACGCAAATCAGGGGTTGGTTTGGGTGCAGTCCGCATATGTAACGTGTGTAAAATAGTCCAATAATTCATTGCAGTTCGGGGGCTGTTCGGGGACTGTTTCACGCGCATTTTGGGGCTGAGATCTTGTCCGAAACAGAAGCAAAACTTCAGTATAAGTGCTGGTTCCATTCGGCTTTAAGGAAGGGAAGACATAAAAATTTTTCAAGGTCGATCCGTGTACCTAATCGCTTCCGCTGCGCGAGGAAAGCGTTTCCTACATGTACGAGTTCTCGGAGAGTGCCAACAACTTTTAGATCTATCCTAGTAGATCTTTATTCCTAGAATAAATGTTGTTTCTCCTAGGAATTCTACGGAGAATTTTCTTGAAAGCCAAACTTTCACCGATTGTATTATGGGAATATCATTTCCAAGAAATGACATATCATCATTATTTAGGACATCACTGTCAGTGCGCTCCCACTAACCTCATTATATACACATGAATCATTTTTGTTTTAAATTAAATCATATACCATTATGATTACATCAATACGATAATTCCAAGAACACAATGCTTGCTTCAATCCATAAATGGATCGAATTAACTTGCAAACCTTGTTTGCTCGTTTTGGTATGATAAAACCATCAGGAAGTTGTAAACATCCTCCAAAAGGTTTCCGATAAGGAAAGCGGTTTTGGCATTCAGCTGCCATATTTCATGAATGAAACATGCAGCATTAACAAGCATTGTCCAAATGGATTTAACCATGGCAACGATTAAAAGGTTTTGTCGTAATCGACACAATGTTGATAACGATACCTTTTTGCTACAAGCCCGGCTTAGTACGTTGGTATGTTGCCTTCCATGTATGTCTTCCTTCAAGACTTATATAGTACCAATAGGCACAATGCCTTCCGGTACAACAACCAGTGTCCAAACTTGGTTGATATACATGGAATCCATTTCGGACTTCATGGCACTTTGCTATAATAGGGAGTCGATACCTTGTATCACTTCCTCATACGTAGTCAGTTCGTATTCCTCAATAAGATTGACATCTTTACGAGGTGAGATCAGAAACCCATACCTCCCAGGTTGGTTTCTGACTCTCTCCGACTTACGCGGTTCTTGTGTATTCGAAGATTATTGGTATAGTTTCATCCTTGATGAACTATTTGTGTTCCATTAAGGAATCGGTGCATAGAATAGTATTACTCTGATTTTCATCGAGTTTTACTTTCCTCCCACTTACCAATGCATATCGGTAATCCTCTTAGGAAAACCGCATGGTGAGCAACAATTAAATTGTTCTCATGTGAGTTGTATAAGTACTATACTTTTGGTTTCCCTAGGATAACCTACAACTTAGGCATTTATCCGATTTGGGTTCTAGTTTGGTATTATCCAAACATATGCCTAGCATACCCAAATCTTCAGGAATGAGAAAACCTTGTTTCTTTCCTGTTCATATCTAATATGAAGTCTGTCTAACAGATTTTTATGGAACCTTATTCAAAATAAGTTTTTCACTGTTTATGCGTATCCCTTGAAGGAAATGGTAGCTCAGAGCGACTCATGATTAACCTTATCATGTCCAACAAAATTTGGTTTCTCTGTTCGGACACACCGTCAAATTGACGTGTTCCGGGAGGAGTCCTCATTGAAAGAATACTATACTATTTCAAGTATATGAGAAACTTATTGCTTAAGTATTTTCAATCATGGTATAACCGTGATGTATTAATACTCTTCCCGATCTGTCTGTCTACTTCGTGTCGAAACTTTCTAAAAGTTTTCGATTTGTGTTTCAAAAGAAACAATAACCATAATGCGATGCCACATCCATAAAGGTTTCGAAGTATTCATATCCACCTCTAGCCCAGCTAGACATGGGCCCACTAACGTCACTACGAACGAGGGCTAACAGATCGGTGGCACTTGCACTTTTACCAAGTAAAAGGCACTTTAGGCACTTTGCCTAATAAACTAGATTTGTAGACATCATTTGAATAGAATCAAATCCGTCCTACTATCCACTCTTTGAAAGTGTGGATATACGAGTTTTGTTAATTGTGTCCCAGACATCAATGCCACAAATAAGTCTCATATGATTAAATCAGTTTGAGCTATTTGTTTGTCCTGTTATACGTTTGAGATTTATTTATATTCAAAATATAAATACTATTATTCACATCTAATGTGATTATCTCAATATCATCTTTATAAAATGAAACACTTTAGTGTTCTAGAATATAAAGGTATATCCGCAACGGATTTATACCCTGATATAGAGATAATGCTTATAGTCAAACTAGTTACATTGTAATTGTTTCCTAATTTAAGTACACACCTGAAGGGTAGTTCCTAAACTTAGGTTTCTACGGTTAAAATAGCGACTCTCGTCCCATTTTCGACTCGCAGATAAATCTCAACTGAAGTTAGTATTCTGCTAATGAGCAGATTCTGCACACTAATACATATATTTATGTACCATATCCAGTATCTAAAATCCAATTTTAATACTAGTAGTGAACATGTTAATGACAAACATATTTGAAGTCGGAGCCTTGTCTGTCTTCAATTCCTTCATGTCTGCCTTGTCCATACGGCAGTCACGCTTCCAGTGACCCCGTTTTCCACAGTTTAGGCAGACATCTTGGGATATGTCCTATGTCTTCCCAGAAGATTATAATGATTTTGCCATTGCCCATTTTCCACACCTCAGAAGCCTTTGGCCAAGCTTTGGCCTTCTGGGATGTCGAAGTAAGATGCGCCTTGCGCTTCTTGCCCTATTGCAAACTCTGGCTTTGTCTCCTTGAGTATAGCCATTAAATCTCCATGAGTTTTCTATTGCAATTTGTACTTCTAAGATCTAAGGATAGATCTATGAAGATTCTTCAATTTCAATATCATACTATAAGGATCTAATCCTTAGTTCTGATTAAGAAATTAAGGAATCTTTGCGGCAAGCATAACAGATTAAGCACTAAAGTTATCATCACATGAATATTCCAAATATCATGTTCTACTATTTGCTCAACTCCGGGCTTAGGCTCGAGACGTCACTATATCAAATAAAGTAACTTCTCGGTTCCCAAGACTATCCTGAGATTTTATTCCCAATTTGAAAATTAAAGTCGTTTAATGACATTTTCACCCAGGATTATGTTTTAAACACTAATCTTTCAGTTATCTTGATTGCTATAGTCCAACTATCCAATCAACGATTTTAGGTATTATTTAATATAATGATTAATATAGTCCAACTATATAATAAACTACAATTTAATTGGTTAATTCAAATATATTGATTACTATAATCCAATTATATAATCAACTATAATTGAAGTAGTTTGAATACAGTCCAACTGTTTATTTAAAACAACGATTAAATATTAGTCCAACTAATATGTTAATTTATTGACGAAAAATGAAATGAGCGCGTATTGGCAAGTAACTAAACGAATATTGCAAATTTAATACTTGCCTCCCACTATTTTTCGGCCAGCCTCTAACCCTTTGTGGAGTACTCAGGAAACCTTGTTTCCTAGTGGGCTAGGATCCCGTTAAATAACACACAATCTTAACTTTGGCCAACAAATTGTATGATAATTAATTAGGTATATCTCTAAGATCAATTGGATCCTATCCAATTCCTAGATCCAGTAGGTGGACATCCAAGTCCGAAACATATATCTTATATATGCCAATATATCCAATATATTCCCTAACCTTTTTCCTCTGAATCAACTAAGCCTTGGCTTTGACATAACAAACTTAATGATCCCAGTTAAGCGGAACCCATTGACTTTGGAAAGCTTCGTAATCGATGTCGATGGACAAGAAGTGATCTTGACTTTGGCCAAAAATTCACAATTTGGACAAGACACCGATATGGAACAAAGCCTTCATGATTCAAACACATCCGCCACGGACAAAAGTCTTGACTTTGGCCAACAAACCAGTGCCAATCTTGGATCTTGAGAATGAATCACTCAATGGAAGGAAAAAACGCTTAATATATGTTGAGGGTTTTTCGCGTAAATTGGCAACCAATTTATTATCTTTATTAAGGTCTCATCATCATACACCCTTAAACATGCATTCTAAAAATGTAATAAGGCACGTATAAATAAAATAATAATGATATGCGGATGGATATTTAAACACATTATTCCTAGAACAAATCTCTCATTTTCCTCTCTCCCGCTAGCACAAGTATTACTTCTACCCGATTACATAACACTTCTAAAGAAACCTCATTTACATTGAGGGGAATATGTGAGAAGAGAAATACAAAGAGTCAAGAGGTAATAGGCTGGACACATAGGTCCAATTAATAAATTCTAAATTTATTACAAAAATTTCCAAAATTGCCCTCATCCATCTAATATCCATCCGATATACATTATTCATACATCGCATCCATGTATTCACACAAAGCATGTTATCAATCAATCTAATCTAATTAATTAATCTGAAATTAATGACCATCCAATGTTCAAACAACGATTTGATTTTGCGCGAGTCAAACTCGTTTTGCGAATAAGTACTCAAAGTACGAATTCTTGAATTATATTAAACTACAACATTCAATCCAATTTAATTTGTATTTAATACTAATTCTATATTTAATTCCAAATTAAATAATTACACTTTTTAATGTGCCTTTACGACTTAGATTCCAAATCTAATCGTTACGGGTCTCAAAGCCCAATTAACATCCAATGTCAATTTAATTTAAAGTCCAATGGGCTTTTAATGAATTTCTTAAGGCATGGACTTTTGGTTAATATTGGTCAACCCAAATACCAAAGCCCATTTAAGGAATCACCCTTATTTGCCAAGAAACCAATTTAGGCCCATTAGGCCCAATTAACATTAAAGGTCCATTAAGTCATATTTGGACTTTATGGTTATGGTTTTGGGCCCAATTGGATTCAACCAATTAGCCTAAACCAAACTTGGCCCAACCAAGCCCATTAAGCCTAAATACAACTTTACAAGCCCAATTCCAAAATAAGCCCAATTAATTAAATTACAAAATTCCAAATTTCACAATTAAATTAATCTAAGTGTATAGCAATAATTAATTAGTCAAATTAATATTTCCAAAACACCAATTTACTTAATTAATTATGCTTATCATCATCAACTTATGTCCAACACAATTGAATAAAAAAATCATATCATTTTACATGCTACAAGTCACGGCATTTAGGGTTTTTCATGTCCGATTCCGAATTCAATCCAATTAAATCATAAATCAACATTTCCCAAATGATTTCAACTCATCCAATGATCAAAATCAAAAATCACCATGAATTAGGGCAAGCATCAACTTTCGGCCAAGCCTCAAATTTGGGGAAAAATTGATCCAATCCAATTTTCATCAAATTGATCATGCATAACACCATGTTATCATCATTTAAGCATATATCAACAATCAATTTCATTAAAACATGCTCAAATAATTTTTACCTAATTTTACCCTAATTTCAATTTCATGCTCAAAATGGCTCAAGATACCATTGTTGTGTTTCTAGGTTAGTCCCCAAGATCAATTCAAGCATAGAAATCATGTGCGAATACAATAAGAAGTATGGTGGAATCATACTTACATAGATCGGATTTGCGATGCGACGAACAACAAAAATCTTTTCTCCTCCAAGGAAGCTCTCGGCCTTGGCCTTTGTTTGTTGTCAAAGATTTTCGGTCACCACCTCCATGGATGCTCCAAGTTCCAAGCTTTATGTGTGATTCCATGCTTATGGGTTTGTTTCCCTATCACCTTGGATGACCCTTTAGTGTGCTAGCACTAGGAAAATTTGCCACAAATCTTCTTATTCATCTTCTTCTTTCTCGGCATTTTGAAGAAAATAAAAGAGAGAAGAAATGGCCCAAGGTCGAATGGTGTAGGAGAGGAAGAGAGAAGGTGAAGTGTGTTGGTTTTATGTAACTAGACTTCTAAAAATCTAATACCAAAACTCTTATCCAAAAACTTGTAAAAGCCTTTCCAAAAGTCAAATAAAATTTGGAACCAAAATGGCAATTAATGCCATCCAACAACTCACATCACTCATGAATAGTGACTGACATCACATCACTCAAAGTGACAAGACATCCATCACTTGAATGACTAAAGATGTGACGCTTGATGTGACTTGTGGACCGCACTTGAATTCGAAATACGAGTGGGCCCGCAAACACTCCCGGGCTCGGGTTCGCTAATTCTGAATTAACGAATTTTTCGTTGCGACGTAATTAAATCAAATTTAATTAAATAATAATGCCTAGCAAAATTACTATTCATGTCGCTAACGAATTAATTCTAAATTAACTCGTTCGCCCGAATTAAAATCTAATTTTAATTCCGCGTCGAAATCCAATTTCGTTTAATATATCGAATATATTATTTTATCGATTAATTCCAAATTAATCGTTCTATCTCTTTAAATAATATTTTATCCCAGATAAAATATCTACATAATTAATCCCAGATTAATTTTCTCTCTCTACTAATTAATCCCAGATTAATAAAGTGCGAGTCATACGTCATCGGTGAATCTTCGGGAAGCGACCCATGAGATCCCCGGATATGTTGGCAGTAAATCCGGTCGTTGGACTATCCGAACACGTACGTACCTAGTACTACGCTTTTACCGATTTACAAGACATGGTTGGCTTCTAGCAAAGCACCGTGCCTACCAATTCTCCAGAAATATTCTTAAAGGAATATGTAATCTTTATCAGGCGTAGTATACGTAGTATTGCGTATTACGATCCAGTATCGGATGTCACGTGCTAGGCCTGGGGCTGGAATTGTGTCTACCCCGTACGAAGCACATATCAGATCTCTGGTAACTAGTCTCTATAATCGGATAAACATGACCTAGTCATAATATCCTGATAGCTGCAGCATAAAAGAGAACCAGTTTCGTATCCTACGTGATCATCATCTCCACTATGACTGGAGTGATACTTCCATCTCGACATCACACCTAATACACTACGATTCTCAATATACCCAGAAGAGGCGTACACAGAACCTGTTAAAGCCCTGGATGACCAAAACCAAAGTATATTGATTGTCGCAAGTATTAGCGGTGCAAGTCTCAGGTTAAGACCAAATACACCTACCCTGATTTGGACTTCCATAGACACATAGTCATACTACCAATGGAATTCCGAGGGGTCTATCCAGAGCGAACCTATTTCCGTACCATCGGTAAACACAACCTCCTATTACACTTGCATGAGTATCCTATTCCCAAATATATGAGAACTATGTTGTTATGCTCCTACAACGCGCACAAGTGTAATACTAGTCTTTTACGCATTATCGATGTCCAATCTCGATAATACTCCGACTAGGGATATTTAATGATTAAACCTTTGTGGATTGATACTGTCTCATATCATCTCAATCCGGAACTAATCATATGGACCTTTCATCATTTATACATCTTGGTAATCTAATTACAACTGATAAAAGGGCAACTTCCTTTGTCACATAGTTAATTTGTACAACAACACCATGATCTGTACAAATAGTGATGTTATGGGTCATAATTGTCCAACAGTAAATCGGTAAGAACGTGGTGTTGGATAATATGACCCATAGCGTCACTATTTGTACATATCATAATGTTGTTGTACAAATTAACTATGTGACAAGGAAATTGCACTCTCATCATTGTGATTAGATCAGCTTAGATAAATAAATGAAGAGAGGTCCCTATGATTAGTTCCTGGATTGAGAATGATATGAGACAGTATCAGTCCACGAAGGATTAATCATTAAATATCCCTAGCCGGAGTATTATCGAGACTGGACATCGATAATGCGGAATAGGCTAGTATTGCACTTGTGCGCGTTGTGAGGGCACAACAGCATAGTTCTCATATATTTGGGTATTGGATACTCATGCAAGTGCGATAGGAGGTTGTGTTTCACCGATGGTACGGGAAACAGCTTCGCTCTGGATAGACCCCTCGGAATCCCATTGGTATTATGACTATGTGTCTATGGGAGTCCGACATCAGGGTAGGTGTGTATGGTCTTAACCTGAGACTTGCACCGCTAATGCTTACGACAATCAATATGCTTTAGTTGAGGTCGTCCAGGACTCTAACCGGTTCTGTGTACGCCAATGCTGGGTATATTGAGAATCGTAGAGTATTGGGTGTGATGTCAAGACGGAAGTATCACTCCAGTCATAGTGGAGATGATGTCACGCATGATACGGTATTAGTGCTCTTAAGTGCTGGCCGGCCATCGGGATATTATGACAAGGTCATGTATATCCGATTATAGAGACTAGTTACCAGACATCCGATATGTGCTTCGGACGGGGCAGACACTTATCCAGCCCCAGCCCTAGCACGTGACTATCCGATACTGGGCCGATATACACGATACTTGGTATACTACGCCTGATATAGATCTTAAATATTCTTAGATGAATATGACCGGAGAATTGGATAGACTTCGTGCTTTGCTAGAAGCCGATCTTGTTTCGTAAATCGGTAGAACGTAGTACTTGGTACGTACGTGATTCGGATACTCCGACGACCGTATTTACTACCGACTTATCCGGGGATCTCATGGGTCGCTTCCCAATAATCCACCGATGACGTATGACTCACACTCTTAAATAATCTGGGATTATATAGAAGAAAGAGAAAATTAATCTAGGATTAATTACGGAGATATTTTATCTGGGATAAAATATCGTCTAGAGAGAGAGAATGATTAATTTGGAATTAATCGGTAAATTAATATATTCGATATATTAAACGAAATTAAATTTCGACGTGGAATTAAAATTGGATTTTAATTCGGGCGAACGAATTAATTTAGAATTAATTCGTTAGCGACGTGAATAGTGAATTCGCTAGGCTTAATCATTTAATTACGACGAAACAGAAAAACTCGCTAATTAGGAATTAGCGAAACCGAGCCCGAGTGTGATTGCGAGCGCATTCGTATTTCGAATTCGAGTGCGGCAACGCAAGTCACATCAAGCGTCAAATCATTCGTCACATCAAGCGTCAAATCAAATGTCACTTTGAGTGATGTGATTGATTGATGTGATTGATTGATTGAAAGACATACATCACTTTATTAAAGTGAAATGAATAGTTGATGTGTGTGGTTGGAATAGTGTTAGTTGGTGGAAGCATTTACCATTTGATTTTTTAATAGATTATTTGGTAAATCTTTTATATTTTGGTTGGAAAATATATAAACAATTTTGGAAATTGTTTTACAAACAAATAACACATTCTTCTCTCTCATTTTCTTTCTTCCAACTCACGCCCATTTTGGGCAAAAAACACTCACTGGTTTCACACAAAACCGTGAGCATGATGGAGGCAAGAGTTGGATTTTTGTGGCAAAAACCGCAAGTGCTAGCACACTACGAGATATGCGAAGGTGGTAGGGAGGTTCACCCATGAGTCGGGATCCATTCGACGAAGTTTGGAGCTTCAAAGTTGGATCCAAAACTGCCCAAACCAGTGAAGAATTCTGCAGCAGTGGGCGTGACCAAGGCAGTGGAGTTTTGGCTTCATTCGTCTTCAAATTGTCTCAACCGATCGATGTGAGTATTCCGCAACTTCGTCGATATGTATTCGCAATGTTTTTCATGCTTATAATCGATCCGGGACCATAATAGAAACCAACACGTGGTACCAGGTACGCACGTATTCAGATATTCCGACGACCAGATTTACTACCAACATATCCAGGGATCTCATGGGTCGCTTCCCGATGATTCACCGATGACGTTTAACTCGAACATAATTAATATGGGATTAATTATGATAGAGAGAAAATTAATCTAGGATTAATTACGGCAATAATTTATCTGGGATAAAATTCGAATAGTAGAGAGATAACGATTAATTTGGAATTAATCGATTAAATAATATATTTCATAGCGGAATTAAAATTGGATTATAATTCGGGCGAACGAATTAATTTAGAATTAATTTGCGAGCGACTTTCGTAATAATTTTACGAGGCATTATTATTTAATTAAATTTGATTTAATTAAGTCGCAACGGAAAATTCGTTAATTCAGAATTAACGAACCCGAGCTCGAAATGTGTTTAGCGGGTGACCGGCGTAAACACACACGTATAACGCAAGCGTACGTATCGTTCAAGTAGTATAAAAATATCAATCCCACGAGGACTTAATTCCTACTGTTGTTATTAATTATTGAATCTATTTATTTACAAATATCTAATTATAGGGAGAAGAGAATGATTGTTTGATTGGTTGGTTGAATGTGGTTTTCCTTAATTAAAATAAATAAAATAAACAAAAGAAAATACTAAGGAAAATAACAAAAGTTTCAAAGATCTAGGGTTGTGAATCTTTTTAATATCTTTTAAAAGATGAAGTGATTATTTTATGTTTGTGTAATAAATCGGTTTACTAACTTGGAACACGAAATTATGCGAAAGCCTCTGTCGATGGTTAGACTCAAATACCCAGTTTAACCTGTAGGCATTGCATTTTTGCATATCAGCCCGATGATGAGTCTCGTATGGAGACACTATCTCTTTAGTTGAGAAAGTCGCGCGAAACGTACTTTGGAAGGGTAAAATTGGAAAATGGAATTTTTGTTGAATTTAACTCGCTTGTTTCGCTTCGGGTTCGCTTGTTGGATCTCTATTTAAAAACACACCAAACCCATTAAATCACATCTCACAAATAAATAAAGAAAAAAAGGGAAAAAACATCTCACAAAATAATTAAAAAATTTAAAATACATGTCCAAAATTAAATTGAATTAAAAATAATTAAATTAAATTAAAAATAACTAAATTGAAATAATTAAATAACTAAATTGAAATTTAATTAAATAGCTAATTAAAATCCAATTAAACTAAACTAATTAAATTAAATTTCAAAATTAAATAAATCACTCACCTAATTTAAATATTTCTTGCCTTAAATAATTAAAATTAAAACACACAAATAAATTAATTGATTTCTTTCCTTTCAAATAAACCGATGCACAAACCCTAACCCTACCCTGTCACTATAAAACAACAACAAACCCTAGGCATCTTCCTCTCTCCTGACGCCCCTCTCCCACTCACAGCAGCTCACTCCTCTCACCATACACAAAACAATGAAAACCTAAAGCTCTCGGTCCCTGAAGCCTCTCTCTAATCTCTTTCCCACAAATTCAAAAAGATAAACCCTCAACCAAACGCTGATCATCAACCCTTGCCTCTAAAACCTTCATTCAAACAACCGACTAAAGACTGCTAACAACTCCATTCACTGCCTTCGAAGCCCCTCTACTGCCCTTCAATTCACTGCTCACCTCACGCCAGAAGCTCCTTAAAACAATAGCCAATTCACGCACTTAGCAAAACCCTCCATTAACAGCAGCCTCTACCAGCACAGAAACCAGCAAAAGACCTTAAGCAGCCCACGAACCAGACACGTAAACCACTCTCAAGCCTCACAATCTTCACGCACAAGGCCAACTATAACCCAGTAACCTTCACGATATATGTAGCAGCCACAAACCGACCAGATACCACTCTACCGACTCACCTTCATGACCAACTCAGTCCATAAAACCCTTCACAGAAGAAGCCACATAGCCCTGCCCCTCACCTAAAATCCACTCACTCACAGCCCACGTGAAGGCCACAAACCCTAAAAGCCTTCACGCCACTCTCACCTAAACAAGCACACACTCAACCCATGCAATAAGCCACGCCCATCACTCCCTCTTCACGCGCAGCACACAGATCAGCCATTGCACCATGCCCATTTTTCAACCCAACTTCACGCACAAACTTACCTCACGTTCAGCCCATCGCCACTATCTCCATTCACGAAACCAAGTCAACTGCCCCTGCACCCTCACGTGGCCAGCCACAAATTCACCTCACAAGTCAGCGCCACATAGCCCTCATCTGTCACACCCGTCCCCTTAGGTAGAGTTGGGGTGAGATGGAGACTAGAAACTGGCAGAGTTTCCCCTGTAATATGGACTAATCCTCCAAATACAAGGAAAAATCTAAACTGAAAATAAAATATCATCATAAAACTAGGATCTCCATGATCCAACTCAACATAATATCCATAAAGGAAACACAATAACCTCAGAATCAATTAAAGGCTCAATACCTATAACCACATAACATATTCTCCCAAGAAATACATATCTAGAAATACAGTCTCAAAACATAATAAAGACACTCTACTGTTGGCACAACCTTTCTCTACTGGCAGGAAATGATGACGAAACAGTAGATGGAAATGATAATCTACTAAACTGCTGAACCTGAAACGTTAAGGAAAGGGGTCAGCTCACGCTTAGTGCAATGGATCACAGCTTAGTTCCGTGGATAATCAAGTAACAAAGTGGATCGAACAAGTCTTTCATAATATAAATAAATACATAAGCTGTAAATAGATATCTCAAACATTTACTTGAAATCGTAAATCTCATTCCTCATAAAACTCAAATCATAAATCTCATTTCTCATAAAACTCAAATCATAAATCTCATTTCTCATAAAGCTCATACTGCTCAAAAATACTCTGTAAAGATAAATCTGTTTATTCATCTATATGCACAACCTCATGACAATATGGCAAAGCTGGCAACATGGGGCTTCCCCACGGCAAAACTGGCATCCGGAGCAAACTGGCAACGTGAGACCTTATCTCACGGCAATAACTGGAAACATGAGACCTTATCTCATGGCAATAATCTGGCACATATAAGTACACGGGGTGCATCCTAACATAAAAATCATTTCTAAAACACATGCTCATATATCTCAAATCATGCAAGATTCTCATATATCACAAATCGTGCTTTCAACATAATCAACATCCGATCCATACTTAATACCAAAATATATTCTTTCTAAAAGCAAAATCATTTAATGCATTACTTTAAGAATTCATTTAAGAAAACATACATACTATATACTTTTGAAAACATCAATGTTACAGGCTTATCCACGCACCTGGTGAGCTGACTACTGAGAAAGGAACTATGCAGCAGGACCGTCCCTGCTTATGGTATCACGATCACCTAAAGAGATAAAAGAATTTACTATAAGGAACATAATCTTAATCTAGAAAATGTGATAGAACATGAAAGAAACGTGATTCGGTCGCTCTCGTAAACTTAACGAAAATTAAGATTCGGAGGTCCGTTACTACTCGGAATGGTATGAAATTCGCGGAGGAGACTCGAGAAATCGGCACGGAGACACTGTCCGGCGCGTGGTGGCCACGCGCCATTCACCCAAGACGCGTGTGGGCCTCACGCGCTGCCACATAAGGAGCGCGTGAGCGCCACGCTCCGGTCGGATGGGGAAAAATCTGACGGCCGTGCATTCCTCTCCCTCTCCCGGATCTAATGCCGCTGACGGTTCGTCGATCGGAGTTCCGGATCAACGGGAAATCAAGAAAAACCATAAAAAGTTTCTTACCGAGATCTCTTCAAAAATTGGAAGTTTCCCAAGATGAAACCACCACCAAAATGATCATCTCAACGAGATCTACACTTTTCCTTATGGACTCGGTTGGGTTTGAACTACGGATCGGGACCGAAACTTCTATTTTCTCTCTTTTCCTTTTCTTTCTCTCTCCCTCACGTCTCTCTCTGACTCTTCTTATATTTCTTTCTTTCTTATCTTTCTTTCTTTCTTATCTTTCTATCTTTCTATCTTTCTTATCTTCCTATCTTCTATTTTTTTTATTATAAAAGGAAGAGGTGGCTGCTGAGCGAAATTAGGGTGTGCGTGTGTGCGTACAAAATATATACTTATATGTCAAAATTCGTTTGCCACCCTAAACTTGATCTGAACCGCATTTTAATTCCAACTTCCACAAACTTAATAATTTAATCCTTAAATTTATTTGGGGTGTTACATCATCCCTCACGCGTAAGCCCCATAACCTGCACCATGTCCACGCCATTAGGCTCAACTTCACAGCCCCTCAAAACCAACACACCCAGCGGCCCACTGCCTCATAGCCTTCACCCCTTTGGTCACGCATCAACCAAACTCTTCATCAGCCCTCAACCGTGAGTAATAAAACATATTTTCCCTGGGACCAAGACACTCATCAATCTTCAACACAGAAGCCGCCATTAACCCTCCATCATACGCCCTAACTACTTGTAGACCACAACCTCACACGCCTGCCTTCTTCACGTGTAGACCACAACCTCAGCGCACGCCACGCCAAAGCCACCACAAGGCCTCCTCACACGTTACCTCTTCACGTGCAATTCACATCTGTCCCTTTAACGCCACCCAGCCTACTCACAAACTAGTCACAAGCCACCTAGCCCACTCGCAAATCTGCCTCAACGCCACTACCACTCAAAACTGTCCTAAACTGCCTCACAAATTTGCCCAGTAAACTGTCCAGTAAATCAACCCAAAACTGCACCTAAAAAACAGCCCAAACCAGTCCAAAAAAACACAAAAACAGTAGCCTAAATTACCAAAATAGTGATAAAAAAACACAACAAAAACAGCAGCGAAACGGAGTGAAAACAGTAGCATGAACAGCGAAACAGAGAGGAAAAATGTTGGATTAGTGAACCAGAAAAGTTGCGGAGCAACAACCCTTCCGACGGCCGTGTAACGTGCTTTCTTGAGACGACAAAAGAGGTTAGACCTGAGGGCACCCTTTTATTTATTATCTTTTATTTATTTTGTTTATTTTAAAAATATTATTGCATGAGAGTCGTTTGAGGCATGATGTGATGGGCGGAATGTGTGTTCCCTTTTGTGGTATATAGGATGGAAACCCGGACGTAAATTCCGTAGCCGAATCCGAATGGACGGTAGTGCGGTTTGTACTCGGTATACAACACCACGTACCACTTAAGAGACACGTATTTCGTCTCATCCAAACTTGTATTTGAGCATGATATAGTATGTAAGTTATTTATTTATTATTTAAAGCATGATTTAGCCTAGTTTATTATTTATTGTCAAAGCATGATAATGTTATTTTTATGCATGATATTTTGTTTAGCTTATGGTTATGTTTAAATAGTTATTTGTTTATTTTGGTTTAATGGTTCAATGTGCTCATTGTGTGATTCTATGTGTTTTCCGTTTAAAGACTTATTTGTGAGCATGCAAACTTAGACGTAGATTATGAGCATGCAAACTTAGATTATGAGTTATTTTGATGAATGCATACTAGACGTAGATTACCCTTGAGCATGAATGTTGAATAGATTCGGTTAGTTTATTGCACAAATCATATCATCACTAGTGACATAAGTAAGGGACCATTCCGAACCCAATGGTTTGAGGTCTTCCCTTGCGAGGGGTGAGTGCGGCCTTAAATCTTTGTCCCGGTTCACACCGGGTGGCGACTCCATGTTATTTCTCCGATTTAGTTCCCCCGCGGACTATTCCATACTCCCAACTATGCCGCGAGCCTAGAATAGCGTCGCCCAAGTTCTGTGTCCTACAGTCTGGCGACTCCACTGGGGATAGAGAATCGGCCCCGAAATAATGTCTTGTAATGTTTGGATTTGTGCTTTAATTAACCATGTCTACAGTGGGTTGAAGGGGTTTAGTTAAAGGCATTGTCAGCGAGAGCCTTCGTCAGCGAGAGCCTTTGTCCGCACTCCCGTAAACCCACATGTGAACCTTTGTCGTAGAACTAGTAGAAATTATTATTATTATTTTTTATGTTGATGTTTTGGACCGTCGTCATTTGGATCCAGTTGGACCTTTTGTCAAAAGATGTGAACTTGTTGGGCCATTTAAACTGGGACGAGTTCGTGTCCTTTGACAGTTTGGCCAAAAGCTTCTAAAATGTCGGTGGACCATTTTATGTTTGGGCCTCTTATCATTTGAAGTTGTTTAGCCATGTTATCGCAAAGTGTAAACATGTTGGGCCTTTTCAACTGGGACATGTTTGCACCGCGCAATAGTGTGATTGAATACTTTAAAATGATAATGGGCCAACTAGAGTAAAAATTCTTAAATGGGCTTATATATTACATACATTGCACGTATCTCATGCATCTCATGCATACACGCATCATGTTAACCCCGTGTCTTAAAAGCCATCATAGATATCCGTTGGGTTAGAGAAGAAAAAAAGAGGTTTGTCAAGAGGAGTTTAGCAAACATGGATAGCGGGGAAGAGGAAATCGAGAAACAGAAAACCTCACGGCAATGATAGAAATACCATTTGGGGGGCCTTTAAAAAAAAGAGAGAAAAAAAGAAGAGAAAAGAAAAAAAAAAAAAAGAAAGAAAAAAAAAAGAGAAAGAAAAAAAAATTATTTGTTTTTTTAGTCCTTGATAGTTAGACATAAGTCCAATGATGAAATCGTTTGCTTTAGGGTGAAATCTTAGAAACGATAAACTCTTGATGTGCTTTTATCTGATACTTTGAGTGATTGATCTATGTTAGACTCGTAAGCGCTTCATTATAGGTTCTTAGCGGTGAAAACCTGAGTAGTTGGCAAAGTGACTAGTCGAAGAAATTGTATGTCGGTGAATGACCGTTTGCTTAGATGTCTATCTTGACTTGCTTGTGTTATGATGTGTGGTATGGTTGAAAATAAAAGAAAAGTCTCTAAAGTAAAAAATAAAAATAAAAAAATAAACCGCCTATAACCGATAAGCGTGAAGCTACCCATGGGTGAGTATTAGGACCACCATGAGGAGAAATGCTACCTTAAAGGGTAGGTGTGTTAAAAAAAAAGAAAAGAAATTGAAAAAAAAAGAAAAAAGAGAGACAAAGGAAAAGAAAGATAAAACTATGCCACATTGAGCGCGAAAAAGCAATTGCAGAGCATAACTGAGACATCTAGGTTGGTTTTGTTGGATAATATGACCCATAGCGTCACTATTTGTACAAATCATGGTGTTGTTGTACAAATTAACTATGTGACAAGGAAATTGCACTCTCATCATTTGTGATTAGATCACCATAGATATATAAATGAAGAGAGGTCCATATGATTAGTTCCTGGATTGAGATGATATGAGACAGTATCAGTCCACGAAGGATTAATCATTAAATATCCCTAGCCGGAGTATTATCGAGACTGGACATCGATAATGCGGAATAGGCTAGTATTGCACTTGTGTGCGTTGTGAGGGCACAACGTCATAGTTCTCATATATATAAGTATTGGATACTTATGCAAGTGCGATAGGAGGTCGTGTTTCACCGATGGTACGGGAAACAGCTTCGCTCTGGATAGACCCCTCGGAATCCCATTGGTATTATGACTATGTGTCTATGGGAGGCCGAAATCAGGGTAGGTGTGTATAGTCTTAACCTGAGACTTACATCGCTAATACTTGCGATAATCGGTAGACTTTGGTCTTGGTGGTACAGGGCTTTAACCGGTTCTACGTACACCGCTTCTGGGTTTATCAGAGAGTCGTAGTGTATTGGGTGTGATGTCAAGACGGAAGTATCACTTCAGTCATATTGGAGATGATGTCACGCAGGATATGGTACTAGTGCTCTTGAGTGTTGCGCAACCATCGGGATGTTATGACTAGGTCATGCATATCCGATTATAGAGACTAGTTACCAGACATCCGACATGTGCTTCGGACGGGGCAGACACTTATCCAGCCCCAGCCCTAGCACGTGACTATCCGATACTGGGCCGATATACACAATACTACGGTATACTACGCTTGATACATATCTATATATTCCTGTAAGAATATTTCTGGAGAATTGGGTAGGCATGGCGCTTTGCTAGAAGCCAACCTTGTCTTGTAAATCGGTATAACGTAGTACGAGGTACTTACGTGTTCGGATAATCCGACGACCGTATTTACTGCCAACATATCCGGAGATCTCATGGGTCGCTTCCTGAAGATTCACCGATGATGTATAACTCGCACTTAATTAATCTAGGATTAATTAGAAGAGAGAGAAAATTAATATGGGATTAATTGCGGAGATATTTTATCTGGGATAAAATATTATTTAAAGAGAGAGAACGATTAATTTGGAATTAATCGATAAAATAATATATTTGATATATTATTAGAAATTAGATTTCGACGCGAAATTAAAATTGGATTTTAATTCGGGCGAACGAATTAATTTAGAATTAATTCGTTAGCGACGTGAATAGTGATTTCGCTAGGCGTAATCATTTAATTACGACGCGACGAAAAATTCGTTAATTTGGAATTAACGAACCCGAGCCCGGGATTATTTGCGAGCGCATTCGCATTTCGAATTCGAGTGCGGCACGCAAGTCAAATCGAGCGTCAAATCGCTAGTCGCATCAATTGTCAAATCACTTGTCACTTTGAGTGATGTGATATGATATGTTGTCACTTTATTAAAGTGAAGTGACTTGATGTAAAAAGTAGAAGTGATGGGTGAAAAGTTGAAAGCTTTTGCTTTTTGCTCTTTGACTTTTTTAATTAAAGTTTTGTATATCCTTTTATTTTATATTACTTGGTAAATAAAGAAAAATAAAATGATATATAAAAGCATCACTTTCTCTCTCTTGTTTAGTGACTTACGGTTTTAGGCTTTTGGAGCCAAAAACCCTTCATCTTTCTCTCTTCTCCCTCTCACGGCTTCAAGCCGATTTCTTCACAAAATGTTTCTGGTTTGACCGAAATTTTGAGAAGCAATTGAAAAAGAGTAGTGCTAGCACACACATGGGTTATATCATGGTGATAGGGAAACGAATTTGTGAGCATGGAAAAGCTTGAAGCTTGGAGCTTCCATGGAGTCCATCCATGGCCGAATCTTGGAGAGACAAGAAGGACCAAAACCGAGCAGTCCAGCAGCACAAAGAGCTCCATTACCGCAAGTTTGAGAAGCTTGAAGGCTTGTATTCTTCATTTCATCAAAACCGTTCAATGTGAGTTATGTTTCCGCCTTACTCCTTTGATGTGTTCATACGAATTTTATGCATGATTTATGATCTTGGGACTTGATTGAAACTCAACAGGTTTGACCCATCGATCCCGATTTTTGAAACAAAATCTTCGAGTTAGCTTACCTAAGGGTTAGGCTGCGAAAGAACCTTTGCACACACACACTTTGATTCTGGCATAGATAATTTATTCAAAAACTCAGATTTGAGTTGCATTGAGTGTTTTGAAGGTTCTCTGGTTTCATTACTGGGCATTCTTTGAGGACGATAATATGTATAATTATTGGGACTATTTCATAGCATGTAATATAATATGATGATGTGGAAGGCCCCACCAAGTGGTTCATCTTGACCAAGTGCAAACAGCGGAGAGTAGTAAGCTAAATCAAGACTGGGGGCGACCAGTCTACCACCTAGCGAATCAGGGACATAACGAGATATTGAGTCATGGGACTAAAGAAAATTGAGCAATCACCTGAAGAGAATTGACAGAAAGAAGCTGTAAGCAGACCCAGGGGCGACCGAAGACATTTGAAGGCAAGAAGTGCCGGGGAGCACAAGGAAGACCTAACCCATTGGAATAGGAAACACATTCATGCATGCATACATACATGTCATATACACGCAATCTTTGTCTTGTTTTTGTTCGCAGGTTTTAAAGAAAATGAGAAAGCAGCAAAGGCAAACCAACCAGAAACAACAACATAGCATCAATCTGGGGGCGAGGCCCTCGTCAGTATCAGTTTTGGGGCGAGGCCTGGGGCGAGGCCCACATCTATTTAAGGATGAGACCCGCATCAGCATCAATCTGGGGGCGAGGCCCACATCAGTATCAGTTTGGGGCGAGGCCCACATTAGTATCAGTTTAGGGCGAGGCCCATATCAGTTTGGGACGAGGCCCACATTAGTATCAGTTTGGGGTGAGGCCCACATCAGTGTCAGTCTGGGAGCGAGGCCCACATCATCATCAGTTTGGGGCGAGGCCCACATTAGTTTCAGTTTGGGGCGAGGCCCACATTAGTATCAGTTTGAGGATGGAGCATGGGTCGAGGCCCACATCAGTATCAGCTTGGGGATGAGTCCCAGGGTCGAGGCCCACATCAGCATAAGTTTTGGGGATGAGTCCCAGGGTTGAAGCCCGCATCATCAGCATCAGTTTTGGGGATGAGTCCCAGGGTCGAGGCCCACGTTGGTATCAGTTTTGGGGATGAGTCCCAGGGTCGAGGCCCATATCAACATCAGTATCAGCTTGGGGGTGAAGCCCACGTCAGTATCAGTTCAAGGGCGAAGGCCATATTAGTTTGGGGCGAGGCCCACATTAGTATCACTTTGGGGCGAGGCCCATATCAGTTTGGGGCGAGGCCCACATCAGTTTCAGTCTGGGGGCGAGGCCCACATGAGTTTCATTCTGGGGGCGAGGCCCACATCAATATCAGTCTGGGGCGAGGCCCACATCAGTATCAGTCTGGGGGCGAGGCCCACATCAGCATCAATCTGGGGGCGAGGCCCACATTAGTATCAGTTTAGGGCGAGGCCCATATCAGTTTGGGGCGAGGCCCACATCAGTTTCAGTCTGGGGGCGAGGCCCACATGAGTGTCTGTATGGGGGCTAGGCCCACATCAGTGTCTGTATGGGGGCTAGGCCCACATCAGTTTCAGTTTGGGGTCGAGGCCCATATCAGTATTCGTTTGGGGATGAGTCCCGGGGTGAGGCCCACACCAGTATCAGTTTGAGGTGCGACCCACATCAGTATGGGGCGAGGCCCACGTCAGTATCAGTTTTGGGGCAAGACCCACATCAGTAGGGGCGAGGCCCATATCAAAATCAGTTTGGGGCGAGGCCCACATCAGTATCAACTCATGGTCGAGGCCCACATTATCAGCAACATCGGGAATGAATCCCAGGGTCGACGCCCACATTATCAGCAGCATCAGGAATGAATCTGAAAGTCGAGGCCCATATTATCAGCAGCAGCATCGGGAATGAATCCCAGGGTCGAGGCCCACATTGTCAGCAGCATCGGGAATGAATCCCAGGGTCGAGGCCCATATTGTTAGTGGTTTTGGGAATGAATCCCAGGGCCGAGGCCCACGTCATCAGAATTTGGAATGAATCCTGGGAATGAATCCCAAGGCCGAGCCCTACGTCGTCAGAATTTGGAATGAATCTAGGCAATGAATCCTAGGACCGAGGCCCACGTCATCAGAATTTGGAATGAATCCAATGAATGAATCCCAGGGCCGAGGCCCACATCAGCATCAGTCTGGGGGTGAGGCCCATATTAGCATCAACATCAATCTTGCCGGGTATGGAACTCTAGGGATGAATCCCACATCATCATCAGGTCAGTTTTGACAGGTACGGCACTCCGGGTATGGAGACATCAGATCAGTTTGCCAGGTACGACACTCCAGGTATGAAGATATCAGATCAGTCATGTACGGCACTCCGAGTATGAAGACATCAGATCAGTTCTGCCAGATATAGCATTCTGGGGGCGAGGCCCACATAGCATCAGATCAGTTTCTGCCGGGTATGACATTCTGGGGGGAAGGCCCACATAGCATCAGATCAGTTTCTGTCGGGTATGGCATTATA
The DNA here is from genome assembly GCA_019454045.1 of Zanthoxylum bungeanum. Taxonomy (NCBI): domain Eukaryota; kingdom Viridiplantae; phylum Streptophyta; class Magnoliopsida; order Sapindales; family Rutaceae; genus Zanthoxylum; species Zanthoxylum bungeanum. The sequence goes on from SKCR01004385.1 coordinate 67,970, forward strand.
GGGGCGAGGCCCACATCACATCAGATCAGTTCTGCCAGGAATGTCACTCCAAGAATGGAGATATAGTCCGGGAATGGACAGCTCAAGATGAGCACGCTGAGAATGGCACGCCGGGAATGGCACTCCGAGAATGGAGATATAGTCCGGGAATGGACAGCTCGAGAATGAGCACGCCGAGAATGGCACTCTGAGAATGGAAGATCAGCATCAGCATCAGTTTGGCCGGGTATGGCACTCTGGGGGCGAGGCCCACATCATCATCAGTATCAGTTTTTCCGGGTATGACACTCCGGGTATGGAGACATCAGTTTCAGTTTTGTTGGGTATAGAGGCATCAGATCAGTTTCGCTGGGTATGGCACTCCGGGTATGGAGACACATCATCATCAGCAGTTTTGGGGATGCGTCCAAGGGTCGAGGACGCACTACATCATCAGCTCGAGGGTGAGGTCCCTATTGTCAGCGGTGTTGGGTCGAGGTACCCAGGGTCGAGGTACCCACTACATCATCAGTTCGAGGGCAAGGTCCATATTGTCAGCGGTGTTGGGTCGAGGTGCACAGGGTCAAGGTGCCTCCATTGTCGGTTGTAGTTCCGGGTCGAGGTGCCCACTACATCATCAGTTCGAGGTCGAGGTCCCTATTGTCAGCGGTGTTGGGTCGAGGTGCCCCCGTTGTCGGTTGTAGTTCCGGGTCGAGGTGCCCAGGGTCGAGGTTCCCACTAAATCATCAGTTCGAGGGCGAGGTCCCTATTGTCAGTGGTGTTGGGTCGAGGTGCCCATGGTCGAGGTACCCCTGTTGTCGGTTGTAGTTCCGGGTCGAGGTGCCCACTACATCATCAATTCGAGGGCGATGTCCCTATTGTCAGCGGTGTTGGGTCGAGGTGCCCCCGTTTCGGTTGTAGTTCCGGGTCGAGGTGCCCACTACATCATCAGTTCGAGGGCGAGGTCCCTATTGACAGTGATGTTTGGTCGATGTGCCTAGGGTCGAGGTGCCCCCGTTGTCGGTTGCAGTTCCGGGATGCATCACAGGGTCAAGGGCCCACTGAATCATCATCACAGTTCACATTCGGTGGTTCGGGAACAAAGCCCAGAGGTCGAGTCGCCTCGCCACCATATCTACTACATCATCAAATCAGTTCGAAGTAGCAGGCAAGTCAGGTGGCAGCTGGCGAGCCAGGTAAGTAAAAATGCATTGCACGTACTTTGATTGGATTGCCATTGTCACACACTGCACAAGTCCAATCAAAGTGGGGGCGACTGTAGGCATTGCATTTTTGCATATCAGCCCAATGATGAGTCTCGTATGGAGACACTATCTCTTTAGTTGTGAAAGTCGCGCGAAACGTACGTTGGAAGGGTAAAATTGGAAAATGGAATTTTCGTTGGATTTAACTCCCTTGTTTCGCTTCGGGTTCGCTTGTTGGACCTCTATTTTCAAACACACCAAACCCATTAAATCACATCTCACAAATTAAATAATTAAAACATTTAAAACACATCTCACAAATTAAATAATTAAAACATTTAAAATACATGTCACAAATTAAATTGAATTAAAAATAATTAAAATTAAATTAAATAACTAAATTGAAATTAAATTAAATAACTAAATTGAAATTAAATTAAATAGCTAATAAAATCCAGATAAACTAAATCTAATTAAATTAAATTTCAAAATTAAATAAATCACTCACCTAATTTAAATAATTTCTTTCCTTAAATAATTAAAATTAAACACATAAATTAATTGATTTCTTTCCTTTCAAATAAACCCATGCAGAAACCCTAACCCTACCCTCTCACTATATAAACAACAAAAAACCCTAGACATCTTCCTCTCTCCTGACGCCCCTCTCCCACTCACAGCAGCTCACTCCTCTCACCATACACAAAACAATGAAAACCTAAAGCTCTCGGTCCCTGAAGCCTCTCTCTCATCTCTTTCCCACAAATTCAAAAAGATAAACCCTAAACCAAACGCTGATCATCAACCCTTGCCTCTAAAACCTTCATTCAAACAACCGACTAAAGACTGCTAACAACTCCATTCACTGCCTTCGAAGCCCCTCTACTGCCCTTCAATTCACTGCTCACCTCACGCCAAAAGCTCCTTAAAACAATAGCCAATTCACGCACTTAGCAAAAACCCTCCATTAACAGCAGCCTCCACCAGCACAAAAACCAACAAAAGATCTTAAGCAGCCCACGAACCAGACACGTAAACCACTCTCAAGCCTCACAATCTTCACGCACAAGGCCAACTATAACCCAGTAACCTTCACGATATATGTAGCAGCCACAAACCGACCAGATACCACTCCACCGACTCACCTTCATGACCAACTCAGTCCATAAAACCCTTCACAAAAGAAGCCATATAGGTCTGCCCCCACCTAAAATCCACTCACTCACAGCCCACGTGAAGGCCACAAACCCTAAAAGCCCCCATGCCACTCTCACCTAAACAAGCACACACTCAGCCCATGCAATAAGCCACGCCCATCACTCCCTCTTCACGCGCAGCACACATATCAGCCATTGCACCACGCCCCTTTTTCAACCCAACTTCACGCACAAACTTACCTCACGTTCAGCCCATCGCCACTATCTCCATTCACGAAACCAAGTCAACTGCCCATGCACCCTCACGTGGCCAGCCACAAATTCACCTCACAAGTCAGCGCCACATAGCCCTCATCCCTCACGCGTAAGCCCCCTAACTTGCACCATGTCCACGCCATTAGCCTCAACTTCACAGCCCCTCAAAACCAACACACCCAGCGGCCCAGTGCCTCATAGCCTTCACCCATTTGGTCACGCATCAACCAAACTCTTCATCAGCCCTCAGCCGTGAGCAATAAAACATATTCTCCCTGGGACCAAGACACTCATCAATATTCAACACAGAAGCCGCCCTTAACCCTCCATCATACGCCCTAACTACTTATAGAACACAACCTTACACGCCTGCCTTCTTCACGTGTAGACCATAACTTCAGCGCACGCCACGCCAATGCCACCACAAGCCCTCCTCACACGTTGCCTCTTCACGCGCAATTCACATCTGTCCCTTTAACGCAACCCAGCCCACTCACAAACTAGTCACAAGCCACCTAGCCCACTCGCAAATCTGCCTCAACGCCACTGCCACTCGAAACTGTCCTAAACTGCCTCACAAATTTGCCCAGTAAACTGTCTAGTAATCAACCCAAAACTGCACCTAAAAAATAGCCCAAACCAGTCCAAAAAAAAAAACAAAAACAGTATCCTAATTACCAAAACAGTGACCAGAAAACACAACAAAAACAGCAGCGAAACGGAGTGAAAATAGTAGCCCGAACAGCGAAACAGAGAGGAAAAACGTTGGATAAGTGAACCAGAAAAGTTGCGGAGCAACAACCCTTCTGACGGCCGTGTAACGTGCTTTCTTGAGACGACAAAAGAGGTTAGACCTGAGGGCACCCTTTTATTTATTATCTTTTATTTATTTTGTTTATTTTAAAAATATTATTGCATGAGAGTCGTTTGAGGCATGATGTGATTGTTGGATGGGCGGAATGTGTGTTCCCATTTGTGGTATATAGGATGGAAACCCGGACGTAAATTCCGTAGCCGAATCCGAATGGACGGTAGTGCGGTTTGTACTCGGGATACAACGCCACGTACCACTTAAGAGACACGTATTTTGTCTCATCCAAACTTGTATTTGAGCATGATATAGTATGTAAGTTATTTATTTATTATTTAAAGCATGATTTAGCCTAGTTTATTATTTATTGTCAAAGCATGATAATGTTATTTTTATGCATGATATTTTGTTTAGCTTATGGTTATGTTTAAATAGTTATTTATTTATTTGTGTTTAATGGTTCAATGTGCTCATTGTGTGATTCTATGTGTTTGCCGTTTAAAGACTTATTTGCGAGCATGCAAACTTAGATAATGAGTTATTTTGATGAATGCTTACTAGACGTAGATTACCCTTGAGCATGAATGTTGAATAGATTTGGTTAGTTTATTGCACAAATCATTTCATCACAAGTGACATAAGTAAGGGACCATTCTGAACCCAACGGTTTGAGGTCTTCCCTTGCGAGGGGTGAGTGCGGCCTTAAATCTTTGTCCCGGTTCACACCGGGTGGCGACTCCATGTTATTTCTCCGGTTTAGTTCCCCCACGGACTATTCCATACTCCCAACTAGGCCGCGAGCCTAGAACAGCGTCGCCCAAGTTCTGTGTCCTACATAACCCAATTGAACCATATGTCTATGTCAACCAAATTACCTGGATTCATTAAGTTTAAGTTCCAATTGTGGCTACCCGCGCCCGATAGGTATATGTCTATCCTGTAAGGAAATCTATTAAAGGGTTATATATACTCAAGGAAGATCGTGGGCTATTACGTCTAAGGCTGAAACCTAAAATTCCTTTGTCAAGTTTATTTTAGATTTACCACATCAATCTTATTGGTGATCAGACAACAAGAAACATTAAGCTTAAGACTTAATAAGTAAACTATTAAATTACCCAAACTATAAAATAACCCCTTATAAACCGGGGATATTAAAATTCATCACAACCCCAGATAACTAACACATAAGTAGGGCTAGTAAAAACTTAAAAGTAAAAGACATAAAGTAAAAATGCTGAAAAGTAATTGCGTTAAAGTAAAAGCTGAAAAGTAAATTACAATAAAATAAAATGCTAAGGTAAAAGGATCAACTTTTACTAATTACTATTTAGATATCTCCCTTAATATAATATATTAACTTGTGATTATTTTACCAACCGTCCATATAGGCGGTAACCTGATTAAGTCAAATTAAGTCCAACCAGCCATAAAGGCGGAACCAAAATAAACCTGCCATATAGGCGGTAAGAAATTTTAATTTCCAACCGACCAATCTGACGGTATCCTTGATTAGTCAGGTTTAAACCAGATTAAAATGAATTACCAACCGACCAATATAGCGGTATCCTTTTTAAGTCAAATTTTAAATAATGAATATATTATATTTATGGGAGATTAATCTAAATAGCAATAGTAAAATTAGATTTTACTACCATATCCCTCTTTCATCAAAGATCCCATTAATTTCATTTTTCCGCCTCCTCTCAGAGAGGTGGAAGAAATAGAGGTAGTAGCTCATGGATACTTTGCAAAGCTCTTCAAATCTTCCAAGCCTTCCAACTATCACATAGATAATGCTCTTCATGGGAGGAAGATTTCAGCTGATCAATTAGAGCTACTAGATGCTCCTTTCTCAGCAGGGGATGTTGAAGCAGCTCTCAAAGGCATGTATCCAACCAAAGCTCCAGGGCCTGATGGATTCCCAGCTATATTTTACCAGAAACACTGGCAAGCTGTTGGTCCACAGGTTACTAGACTTTGTCTTGGGGTTCTTAATGACAATGTAAATCTGGCAGCCTTAAACCATACCCTTATTGTTCTCATTCCAAAGATGAAAAATCCTCAACATATTTCACAGTATAGACCCATTAGCCTTTCAAATGTGGTATATAGGATTATCGCTAAAGCTGTTGCCAATAGAATGAAACCTGTCCTTAATAGCATTGTTTCAGAAAACCAAAGTGCCTTTGTCCCTCATAGACTGATTTCTGATAATGTAATTGTGGGTTTTGAAGGTCTCCATTCTTTGAAAAATAGGAAGGCAGGAAAAAGATGGGGGGTAGCTCTAAAGCTGGATATTAGTAAGGCTTATGACAGGATGGAGTGGAAATTCATTGATCGAGTGTTAGACAGATTGGGTTTTTCTGAACACTGGAGGTGTCTTATTCAAAATTGTATAAGTACCACTAGCTACTCGTTCCTCATTAATAGGGAAATTAAAGGGAAAATCATTCCAGAGAGAGGCCTTAGATAAGGATGTCCATTATCCCCTTACCTTTTTATCCTGTGTGGGGAAGCGTTATCCTCGCTTCTTCATCTAGCAGAAAGAGAGAAGAAGATCACTGGTATTAAAATTGGGAAAATGGCTATTTCTCACCTCTTTTTTGCAGATGATAGCCTCTTTTTTGTGGAAGCCAAAGCGAGAGAATGTGAATATCTCAAAAAGATGCTGGATTGTTATGCTGCGGCTTCAGGGCAAGCTATCAACTATGAGAAATCTGCCCTTATCTTTAGCCCTAATACTGATGGAACTTTGAGGGAAGAAATCAAAATGATTTTTAATCTCAGAACAATTGCTTGCCATGACAGCTACCTGGGTTTACCGGCAATGGTGGGCAGAAATAAGAAACAGCTCTTTAGGGACTTGCAGAGGAAAATTAGTAACAAGCTGAAACAGTGGCAATCAAGACTGTTTTCTACTGGTGGTAAAGAGGTGTTGCTCAAAGCTATAGCCCAAGCTATCCCAACCTATTCCATGAGTGTGTTCAAGCTACCTATGGGTTTTTGTGAAGACACTCAAAAGCTTATGAATGCTTTCTGGTGGGGGACAGTTGATTCGAAGAAGAAAATCCATTGGACGAGCTGGAAAAGATTGTGTAAATCAAAGAAGGATGAAGGCGTCGGTTTTAGAGATCTCAGTATCTTTAATCAAGCAATGCTAGCCAAACAAGGATGGCGAGTCTTGCAGAATCTAAAATCCCTAGCTGCTCGGGTTCTCAAGGCTAGATACTACAAGAAGAGTAACTTCCTGGATGCTACCATATGGGCCAATCCATCTTTTGTGTAGAGAAGTTTGTTATGGGGTAGAAAAATTCTGATGAAAGGAATTAGATGGAGAATAGGAAATGGATAGTCTGCTTCGATTTACAACAGTAACTGGATCCCGAGATCGTATTCTTTTCGACCAATTTCAGTTCCATCTTTTCCACATGATGTAAAAGTTGCTGCTTTATTGACAACAAATAACAGGTGGAATACGAGCCTCTTGAGGGATCATTTCTTGGCTATGGACGTGGAGGTAATCACTAAGATTCATTTGCCAAGACAGAGTACAGAGGATACACTTTGTTGGCACTTTGAAAAGAGGGGTGTTTTTACAGTCAAGAGTGATTATCACTTGGGAGTGCAATTGATGGGAGTGGTGGAAGCGACGACTTCGAATGAGAATTCTGTTTTCTAGAAAAAGATGTGGGGCCTGGATGTGCCAGGAAAAATCAAGGTTTTTATATGGAGAGCATGCCTGGACCTTTTACCATCAGCTTCAAAACTTAAGATGAGGAAGATTAACGTCCAAAGCCTTTGCCCAAGATGCTTAAAGAAGGAAGAGACTGCTTGTCATGCAATCTTTAGATGCAAAACATCTAAGGCCTGCTGGAGCAAAATGAGTATCTACAAGAAGTTAAGAAGATTTCAAGGAGAGGATATTGGGGATTGCTTGAGGATGTTTTGGAGCTCTTTATCAAAGAATGAGATGAACTTTGTTGTGACTCTAATATGGGGTTGTTGGGGAGCTCGAAATCAGTTCATTTTTCAAAATGTTAAGATTGCACCAGACAGATTATTTTGTAATGCTGAAGCTCTTCTGTGTTCTTTTGATAGGGTTTGTCGGCTGTTTGATTTCCTTGCTAATAATAAGCCTAGCTTATATGAGCAAGAGGTTTTTCATCATGTCACTCGCTGCTATAGAGCCCAAGTTGATGGTTCATTAAAAATTAAGGCAGACCAATGTGGTGTAGGGGTGATAATAAAGGATAATGTTGGTTTGGTGAAGGTGGTTGCTGTGCAGGAAAGTTTGAATAGCTCAGATATTGAACAGGTATAAGCTGAAGCCATTTTGTTAGGGATTAACCTAGCAGTGGAGGCCAATACTTTGCCTATTATTATTGAATGGGATGTTGGACAAAATGACCCATAGCGTCACTATTTGCACAGATCATTGTGTTGTTGTAGCAAATTAACTATGTAATAAGGAAATTGCACTCTCATCATTTGTGATTAGATCACCATAGATATATAAATGAAGAAGAGGTCCCTATGATTAGTTCCTGGATTGAGATGATATGAGACAGTATCAGTCCACGAAGGATTAATCATTAAATATCCCTAGCCGTAGTATTATCGAGACTGGACATCGATAATGCGGAATAGGCTAGTATTGCACTTGTGTGCGTTGTGAGGGCACAACGACATAGTTCTCATATATATAAGTGTTGGATACTTATGCAAGTGCGATAGGAGGTCGTGTTTCACCGATGGTACGGGAAACAGCTTCGCTCTGGATAGACCCCTCGGAATCCCATTGGTATTATGAATATGTGTCTATGGGAGGCCGAAATCAAGGTAGGTGTGTATAGTCTTAAACTGAGACTTACATCGCTAATGCTTACGACAATCGATATACTTTAGTTGAGGTCGTCTAGGACTGTAACCGGTTCTGTGTACGCCAATGCCGGGTATATTGAGAATCGTAGTGTATTGGATGTGATGTCAAGACGGAAGTATCACTCCAGTCATAGTGGAGATGATGTCACGCAGGATACGGTATTAGTGCTCTTAAGAGATGCGCATCCAATCGTGATATTATGACCAGGTCATGAATATCCGATTATAGAGACTAGTTACCAGACATCCGATATGTGTTTCGGACGGGGCAGACACTTATCCAGCCCCAGCCCTAGCACGTGACTATCCGATACTGGGCCGATATACACAATACATTAGTATACTACGCTTGATACAGATCTTAATATTCTTAAATGGATATGTCCGGAGAATTGGGTAGACTTGGTGCTTTGCTAGGAGTCGACCTTGTCTCGTAAATCGGTAGAACGTAGTACTTGGTACGTACGTGATTCGGATACTCCGACGACCGTATTTACTGCCAAATTATCCGGGGATCTCATGGGTCGCTTCCCGATAATCCACCGATGACGCACAACTCGCACTCTTGAATAATCTGGGATTATAATAGAAGAGAGAGAAAATTAATCTAGGATTAATAACGGAGATATTTTATCCGGGATAAAATGTCGTCTAAAGAGAGAGAACGATTAATTTGGAATTAATCGATGAATTAATATATTCGATATATTAAACGAAATTAGATTTCGACGCGGAATTAAAATTAGATTTTAATTCGGGCAAACGAGTTAATTTAGAATTAATTCGTTAGCGACGTAAATAATAATTTCGCTAGGCGCAATTATTTATTTAAATTCGATTGAATTAACATCGCGACGTAAGCACGGTATTTCGGAAATATCGAACCCGAACGCGTGAGTGCACGTGGGCCCATTTTCATTTGGAAACGTGTGGGGCCCACATGACACATGTCATTCTAATGCTTTGCATGTAGATTGTGTACATTGCACTCAATGTCATTGCATGGAGTTTGAGTGTTTGACACTCTAAGCCATTGCATGTTTTGTGTCATAATTTATTATTAATTTAATAAAAATTATGGCATAAATATAAATTGATTTTTGGTAAATCATTTTTAACTTAACACAAAACTTCTTCTCTCTCATTTTCTCTCTTCTCTCACGCACAAATGAAGAAAATCTTCACTGGTTTGGAACCAGAAATGGCCGTGAACAAAGGGAAGCCAAGAGTGGTTTCTCATGGTGAGAAATCAAGTGCTAGCACACTTACAAGTCTTGCGAAGGTGGTAGGGAGGTTCGACCATGAGGCGGGACTCATCCGATGGAGTTTGGAGCTTCGTTTTGAGACCCGAAACTGCCAAGACAGTGAGCATGGACTGCTGCAGTGGGCTTACAAAGGCAGTGCGTTTTTGGGCATGATTCATCTTCAAATCGACATAACCGATCAATGTAAGTATTCCGCTATCTTCGTTGGTGTATTCACGCATGTTTTCATGTCTTGTTTGATCTTGGGACCTTAGAAATTACCAACAATGGCATCAAGAGCTAATGTTGCAAGCATGAAATTTTAGGGATTTAAAATTTGGGTAAATGTGATTTGAGCATGATTTGAATAAATTGTTTGTTTGAGTATGTTTATAACATGTTTAATTTCATTTTGGTTGGACTAATTTGATGAAAAATGATTTGGAATTATTTTCCCCAAATATTTGTCCTTGGCCGAATGGTTTGATGATTTTGGGATCTTGGATTTTTTGTTTTTTAATTCATTTGATGAGTTAGAATCGATTAGGTTGATGTTAATTTGAATCGGATTGGATTGGATTTCGAATTGGACAAAAACCCCAAAATCTTTGAGTTGGCCGAATGTGACTAATGCCCTAATGTCTTGGTAATTTTGATTTTGATAATTGGATGTATTGGAAATCATTCGGGATATGTATTTAATGTCGAATGCGGATTGGATTAATTGGATTGAAACCGAATTGGACATGAAATCACTCCCTTGGCCGAGACCTTTAAGCATGTAGATGGGTTTGATCTTTCAATTTGTGTGTTGGACATATGATAATGAATCAAGCATGATTAATTGGACTAATATGGTTGTTTTAGAAATGTTGATTTAGTTGATTGATCATGTAATACACTTTGGTAATTAAATTGGGAAAATTGGATTTTTTGAATTTAATTATTTGGGCCTAATTTTGGAAATTGGATTTAAATGTTGTATTTGGGCCTATTGGGCTTGATTATCAAGTTTGGTTTAGGCCAAATGGATTGGATCCAATTGGGCCCAAAACCTTGACCATAAAGCCCAAATGCGACTTAATGAACCTTTAAAGTTCAATTGGGCCTAATGGGCCAGATTGATTTATGGGCTTATGGGGTAAATCCCGGATTGGACTTTGGTTATCGGTTTGACCCGAGTTGACCAAAAGTCCACGCCTTAAGAAATCAATTAAAAGCCCATTGGACTTTAATTGAATTAATATTGGATATTAATCGGTCTTTGAGACGCGTTACGATTAGATTTGGAATTTAAATCGTAAAAGGTTTATTAAATAAAAGTGTAATATTTAATTTGGAATTGAATAGTGAATTAGTATTAATACATGTTAAATTAGATTTAATGATGTAGTTTAATTTAATTCATGAATTCGTACTTTAAGTACTTATTCGCAAAAACGAGTTTGACTCGAACAAAATCAAATCGTTGTTTGAACATTGGATGATCACTTAATTATCAGATTAATTAATTTGATTAGATTGATTGATAGCATGCTTATGTGTGTGAATACGTGGTTGTGTTGAATGAATAATGTATATCGGATGGATATTAGACGGGTGGGCAATTTTAGAAATTGTTGTAATAAATTTGATTTATTAAATTGGACCTGCGTGTCCAGCCTTATCACCTCTATTCTCTTTGTATTCTCTTCTCACCTATTCCCCTCTATGTATATGAGGTTTCTTTAGAAGTGTAGTGTAACGGGTAGAAGTAATACTAGTGCTAGCTTGAGTGAGAAAGGGAGAGATTTGATCTAGGATCAATGTGTTAAGTATCCATCCGTATATCATTATTATTTATTTTCATACTCGCTTTATTATGTATTTAGAATGCATGTTTAAGGGTGTATGATGATGAGACCTTAACATAGATAATTAAATTGGTAGCCAATTTGCACGCGAAAAAGCCCTCATCAAATATCATGCGTTTTTCCTTCCATTGAGTGATTCTTACTCAAGATCCTAGATTGGCAGGGGTTGTTGGCCAAAGTCAAGCCCTTGTCCTTCAAAGATGTGTTTTATCACGAGGCTTTGTTCCATATTGGTGTCTTGTCCAAGTTGTGGTTTGTTGGCCAAAGTCAAGACCACTTCTTGTCCAACGACATTGATTACGAAGCTTCCATGTCAATGGGTCCGCGCTTGACTGGGATCATTAGGTTTGTTGTGCCAAAGCCAAGGCCTAGTTGATTCAGAGGAAAAAGGTTAGGGTATACATTCGATGTATAGACATATATAAGATATATGTTTAGGACTTGGATGTCCACCTACTGGATCTAGGAGTTGGATTAGATCCAATTGATCTTCGAGATCTACCTAGTTAATTATCATACAATTTGTTGGCCAAAGTCAAGATTGTGTGATATTTAACGGGATCCTAGCCCACTAGGAAACACGGTTTCCCGAGTACTCGACAGAGGGTTAGAGGCTCGACGAAAAATAGTGGGAGGCAAGTATTGAATTTGCAACATTCGTTCGAATACTCGCTAAACACGCTCATTTTATTTTACTCGTCATATTAATCAAAGTATTAGTTGGACTAATATTTTATGTTGTTTTACAAATATATATAGTTGGACTATATACAAACTCATTCAATATATAGTTGATTTTGTAATTGGATTATAGTAATCAATATAATTGAATTAAAATGATAGTTGATTTTATAATTAGATTATAGTAATCAATATTAAAATTATAGTTGATTAATAATTGGATTATTGTAATCATCATAATAAATAGTACCTTATTAATTGATTAAATAGTTGGACTATTAAAATCAAGAAAGAATTGAAAAGTTGAATATTTAAAATATATAATCATTGGATTAAATGCTTTAAATGATTTAATTTTCATATTGGGAATAATAATAGGTTAATTTATTTGATAAAATAACTTATTATGACTAAGCCCATAATTAAGCAAATAGTAGAGCATAAAATCTTTGGAAGATTTATGTGATGATGACTTTAGTGCTTATTATTATACTTATCATAAATCTATCTTTAGATTTTAAAATATTAAATTGCAATTAATAATTCTTAGAGAATTGATTTGACTATTCTAGTGGAGAAAAGTCAAAGTTTGCAATTGGGCATGTAGCACAAGATGCACATCATTTCGATATTCTAAAACCCAAGGCTTGGCAAAGGTTTGGTGAAATATTGAAAAGGTAATTGACATATCCCAAAGTGACTACCATTGGATATGGAAGACCGAAGGATTAAAGATAGGGAGGGCTCTAACTTTAAAAATATTTGTCAAAGTTATGTTTACTACTAGTATTAAAATTGGATTTTAAATACTTAGTGTGGTCCATAATACATATATGTATTGACGTTCAGAATCCGCTGCGCTGGATACTGGCTTCAAGCCGAGATTTCTCTGCGAATTGAAACGGACGAAAGTCGCTGTTTCGACCATAGATACCTAAATTTGGGAACTACCATTTTGGGTATGTACTTAAATTAGAAAATGTTATAATGTAACTAGTTAGACTAGAGACATTATCTCTATATCAGTGTTTAATTATCCGATGCGGATAAAACCTTTATATTCTAAAACACTAAAAGTGTTTCATTATATAAGATGATACTGAGATAAATACATTAGATGTTAAATAACATAATTTATATTTTGAATATAAATAAAATCTCAAACATATAAATGACAAATAAATAGCTCTATTGATTTGATCAATAGAGACTTAATTTGTGGCATTGTTGTCTAGACACAATTAAACAAGACTCGTATATCCACACTTTTGAAGAGTGGATACTAGGACTGATTTGACTATTCAAATAAGGTCTACGAATTAGTTTATTAGGTAAAATACCTAAAATACTATTTACTTGGTAATAGTAGAAGGCCACACCGATCTGTTAGCCCTATTCATGGTGAAGTAAGTGGGCCCATATCTACTAGGCTAGATGTAACATGAATATTTCGTGACCTTAACGGATGTGGCATCACGTTATGGTTATGTGTTTCTTTTGAAGAACACAAATACGAAACTTTGAGTTTCGACACGAAGTAAGACAAACAGATCGGTTGTAGTATTATTCCGCCACGGTAAAACCGTAATGGAAAATACTTAAGCAGTAAGTTTCATACGTAAATGAAAGAGTACGGTATTCTTTCATATGAGGACTCCTCCCGAGACACGTTAGTTAGACGGTGTGTCCGAACCAAAAAACCGAATTTTTTGGACATGATAAGGTTTATCACGAGTCGCTCTGAGCTACAATTTCCTTCAACAGGATATGTATTAACAGTGCAAAACTTATTTAAATAAGGTTCCATGTAAATCTGTTTGACAGATATCATATAGGATATGAAAAAGGAAGAAACGAGGTTTCTCTTCCTGATAATTTGGGTATGCCAGGCATAGCGTTGGATGATACCAAACTAAGACCCAATTGGATTAGTGCCAATATAGGTTATCCTAAGGGAAACCATAAGTATAGTACTTATAAATCCCACATGAGAACAATGTGATTGTTGCTCACCCATGCGGTTTTCCTGAGAGGAATACCGATATGCAGTGGTCAGTGGGAGGATAGTGATACTCGATGAAAATCAGAGTAATACTGTTCAAGGCACGAAGTCCTTAATGGAACACAAACAATTCATCCTGATGAATCTGTACCATTAATCTTCAATAACACAAGAAATCGGGTAGATCGGATATAGTCAGAAAACAACCTAGGGTATGGGTTTCTGATCTAACCTCATTAAGATGTCAATCTTATGAAGGTATATCCACCGACTACGTTTAGATAAGTGATACGAGGTATCGACTCCCTGTTATGGCAAAGTGCCATGAGTCCGAAATGGATTCCATGTATAAACGATTATTATGGATACTAATTGTGTACCACAAAGCATTGTGCCTATTGGTACATTATACGTCTTCAAGGAAGACATACATGGATGGCAATATACCAACGTACAAAGCTAGGCTTTTGACGAAAAGGTATCATTATCAACATTGTGTTAATAACGGTTCAAACCTTTACCTGTTGCCATGGTAAGTCCATTTTGAAGATGCTTGTTGATAACTGTATATTTCATTTATGAAATATGTCAGTTACAAATCAAAATCGCTTTCCTGAAAAGGAAACCTTTTGGAGGATGTTTACAACATCCTGACGATTTTGTATAACCGACAAACAAGGTTTGCGGGTTATTCGATCCATGTTTGGATCAATGCAAGCATAAGGTTCTTGGAACTGACGTTTTGAAATAATCATAATGGTTTATGATTTGACTCAAAACGAAATAATTCTTGTGTATATAAGGAGGTTAGTGGGAGTGGGCACTGACAATGAAATTCCCATAAAACAATTGGTGAAAGCTTGGCTTTCATGGATATTCTTTCAATAGAAATTCTCCGTAGAATTCTGGGGAGTAACAACCTTTATTCAAGGAATAAAGATCTACTGGGATAGATTTGGAGTTGTTAACAGTCTCTGGGAAATTGTACATTTAAAATGTACTTGTATTGGTGTCTCATACGCTTCGAGCATATGGAGTCACAATCGGGTCAATCCAAGTGATAGTCACTGGATTGAAGTTAAGAACATCTGTTAGTATCTCTGAGAACTAAAGATGCTATCTTTTACTATGGAGAAGGAGACTTGAAGTGACTGGGATCACTGCAGCAAGTTTCCAAACGATTAAATACTGCGGTACTATAAAGTTTGAATAACGGGACAGTGAGCTGGAAATCTTCCAAGCAAGATAACTGTTGCCGAATAAACACAAATGTGGATTATTGCTGCAGCTGAGGCAGCAATAGAAGCCATTTGGATCGATAATAAATCTAATTAGATTAGATATGATTCTGTTAGCAGCTGAGCTAGGCGTCAGCACAGGCTAAAGAATTAAAGGTCTCATCAACGATCCAGATATATACTTCTATATCATCTGATTCGTTCGGATCATACATCGTGGCGATGTGATGATCGTGTAAATCGCGTCAGACGATAATTAAGCAAATCCGCTGACGAAAACCTTTCCTCAGCAATTTGAGCGAATTGTACATAGTTCGGGTGTTAGACACTCGAGTGACTGGCTATGTGCCAAGTGGGAGATTGTTGGACAAAATGACCCATAGCGTCACTATTTGCACAGATCATTGTGTTGTTGTAGCAAATTAACTATGTAATAAGGAAATTGCACTCTCTCATTTGTGATTAGATCACCATAGATATATAAATGAAGAGAGGTCCCTATGATTAGTTCCTGGATTGAGATGATATGAGACAGTATCAGTCCACGAAGGATTAATCATTAAATATCCCTAGCCGTAGTATTATCGAGACTGGACATCGATAATGCGGAATAGGCTAGTATTGCACTTGTGTACGTTGTGAGGGCACAACGGCATAGTTCTCATATATATAAGTGTTGGATACTTATGCAAGTGCGATAGGAGGTCGTGTTTCACCGATGGTACGGGAAACAGCTTCGCTCTGGATAGACCCCTCGGAATCCCATTGGTATTATGAATATGTGTCTATGGGAGGCCGAAATCAAGGTAGGTGTGTATAGTCTTAACCTGAGACTTACATCGCTAATGCTTACGACAATCGATATACTTTAGTTGAGGTCGTCTAGGACTGTAACCGGTTCTGTGTACGCCAATGCCGGGTATATTGAGAATCGTAGTGTATTGGATGTGATGTCAAGACGGAAGTATCACTCCAGTCATAGTGGAGATGATGTCACGCAGGATACGGTATTAGTGCTCTTAAGAGATGCGCATCCAATCGTGATATTATGACCAGGTCATGAATATCCGATTATAGAGACTAGTTACCAGACATCCGATATGTGTTTCGGACGGGGCAGACACTTATCCAGCCCCAGCCCTAGCACGTGACTATCCGATACTGGGCCGATATACACAATACATTAGTATACTACGCTTGATACAGATCTTAATATTCTTAAATGGATATGTCCGGAGAATTGGGTAGACTTGGTGCTTTGCTAGGAGTCGACCTTGTCTCGTAAATCGGTAGAACGTAGTACTTGGTACGTACGTGATTCGGATACTCCGACGACCGTATTTACTGCCAGATTATCCGGGGATCTCATGGGTCGCTTCCCGATAATCCACCGATGACGCACAACTCTCGCACTCTTGAATAATCTGGGATTATAATAGAAGAGAGAGAAAATTAATCTAGGATTATAACGGAGATATTTTATATCCGGGATAAAATGTCGTCTAAAGAGAGAGAACGATTAATTTGGAATTAATCGATGAATTAATATATTCGATATATTAACGAAATTAGATTTCGACGCGGAATTAAAATTAGATTTTAATTCGGGCAAACGAGTTAATTTAGAATTAATTCGTTAGCGACGTAAATAATAATTTCGCTAGGCGCAATTATTTATTTAAATTCGATTGAATTAACATCGCGACGTAAGCACGGTATTTCGGAAATATCGAACCCGAACGCGTGAGTGCACGTGGGCCCATTTTCATTTGGAAACGTGTGGGGCCCACATGACACATGTCATTCTAATGCTTTGCATGTAGATTGTGTACATTGCACTCAATGTCATTGCATGGAGTTTGAGTGTTTGACACTCTAAGCCATTGCATGTTTTGTGTCATAATTTTTTATTATTAATTTAATAAAAATTATGGCATAAATATAAATTGATTTTTGGTAAATCATTTTTAACTTAACACAAAAACTTCTTCTCTCTCATTTTCTCTCTTCTCTCACGCACAAATGAAGAAAATCTTCACTGGTTGGAACCAGAAATGGCGTGAACAAAGGGAAGCCAAAAGTGGTTTCTCATGGTGAGAAATCAAGTGCTAGCACACTTACAAGTCTTGCGAAGGTGGTAGGGAGGTTCGACCATGAGGCGGGACTCATCCGATGGAGTTTGGAGCTTCGTTTTGAGACCCGAAACTGCCAAGACAGTGAGCATGGACTGCTGCAGTGGGCTTACAAAGGCAGTGCGTTTTTGGGCATGATTCATCTTCAAATCGACATAACCGATCAATGTAAGTATTCCGCTATCTTCGTTGGTGTATTCACGCATGTTTTCATGTCTTGTTTGATCTTGGGACCTTAGAAATTACCAACATGGGATGCTTTGAATGTGGTTAATTTGATTCTTGGCAAATCGAATACTGCCAAAGAAATTGCTTGGATAATTATAGATATCCAGGAAGTGATTGCTAGTTCGAACCAGATTTTGGTTCATTTTAGACCCCGAGTCTGTATCGCAATTGTGCATAATCTAGCTAGTCTTGCTTTTTCAAGCAAATTTTGTGGCACTTGGAAGGAAGTCTTCCCTCCTTTTGTAATTTCTCTTTTCTAGTCTATGAATGAATTTCATCTTCAAAAAAAAAAAGAATTACCTTTCACCCTAGCAGGGGGAATTTACCTCCTCATGGTGAATAGTAAAAACTGTAAAAAGTAAAGAAAGTAAATTACTATTATTACAGAACGTAATTAAAATTAATTACAAAACTACAAATTAAAAGAAACTAGATAGAAAACTCCCTATTTACATCAGAGAATTTAGAGAGGAAGGTACATCTAAAATTGAAATCTCGAGCTCAATTTATAGGCGCGGATAGGCCTTCAGCGTCGCGACGCCAAAGCCTTTGGCGTCGCGACGCTGGTGCTTTTTGGCGTGGCATGCTGAGGGCTTGACACATGGCGATTCTGGATAAGGAGATAAGGCGACAGGTGGCAAGGCGGCTGAGAGCTCAATTATTATACTGACGTGGCATGACGTGGCGGTGATGTGGCGACACCTGGCGAAATGGAGTGTCGACACGTGGCACGCTGTGATTGGTTGATGATGACGTGGCGATGACGTGGCACTTTGACTCGGTCAACTAGTGATGTGGATGATGACATGGCGGTGACGTGGAGTGACACGTGGCACACGTGGCAATGGTGATTGTCAGAATCGTATGATGATGACACGTGGCACGACGCACGTTAGTAAATCAGCTGTGATGATGACACGTGGCATAACAAATGTTAGCAAAGTCAAACTTCTCAGATGCTGACATGTGGACCTGGCGCACGTTAGCATAGACCCGGTGCACGTTAGGCGTCGCGACTCCAATGGCTTGCGCGTCGCGACGCGGGAAATGACCATTTTGCCCTTTTCGTCTAATTTTCACTGTTTTGGCCCAAATCACCTCCAGAGAGTCCTGAAACTTTATTTATCTACAAAATAACACAAAATACATCAAAATATTCACAAAACTCAAGAAACTATACAAAATATTAGGTCAAATGAGTGGGAAATAGTGATATAATTACCACTCATCACACCCCCAAACCTAACATTTTGCTAGTCCTCAAGCAAAACATAGAATAAAATAACATAAACATCTTTAAAATAAAATTTAACTAAGCCACTTTCGTGGGGATCACGGTTGCATTTAACGTATGCAACAAGCCTTTAAACCTGTAGGTGTCCCTAGTGGACGAGTTGTAGTCTCGTGAGGGTTTACAGCAATGATACCCATAAACATTTTACAAAAGTAAAAACGTAGTAAAAACTAATGCACACAAAAGCAAAAAGACAAGCGAAAAAAGAATAAAGAAGTTAGTGACTAATCAGGTGAAACTTCTACCACAAGTTACTAATTGTTTTCTTTCTTTATAAATTACTGAATAAGTAAATTCTCTGATTATATTTACCATTCTCCATATATACAGCCAACAAAATATTAAACAACTCATTTTTGCCCACAATAGTCATAAGTGCAGTTGATAAGAGAGTAATATTTTTGTCCTAAAGTTTTATCAGAATTCACACATTTTTGTAGCAATTGAATAATTTTATTTTTCTGATTTTTTCTTTGATTTTTTGATTTTTTTTTTTATTTATATACAATATCTTCCGTCTATGTAGCGAGTGTTGGGTCGGTGGCTCCCAAACCAGTTGGCTTTAGGGCACCAGGTGTTTAGACACCCCTACGGACTTAATTACTCAGACTTCAGATATATATATTTTTGCAGCATCTTTGATCCATGTAGCGAGTTTTGGGCCAGTGACTCCCAAACTAGTTGGTTTTAGGGCATTAGGTGTTAAAACACCCTTACAGGCTTAATAACTCGGATCTCAGACGTTTTTTTTACTCCATTACTTTTTGAGATGCTTCCTCCAATTAAAGTAGATCACTGAATATTACAAACTTTTCAATTTTAGCTCATGCCCGTATGTTACAATGCATGTTGATAATGTCTGCTAACTGAGCATATGAAAATCCATTTTAGTCAGTTTTATGGAGAATTTACAAATTAAATAATTTAAAATGAAATAAACAAAAACAAACTTGTTTCAAAAATGGTTTGAGATACGTCTCAGGAGTGAAAACTCCTTACTCAGCTATCTCTTACCAATTTCACATTTTTAGTCAAATAAAAACACAAAAACACAAAATATTTTTGTAATTTTTGAAAAAATTTCAATTTTTTTTTCGAAAAATTTTGGACTAAAAAAATAAAAACAACACAGAAACTAAAAATAAGATACTAGTCAACTAATTCCCTCCCCCAAACCTAAATGAGACATTGTCCCTAATGTCTTAAACAGTTGAAGAAGAGTTTTAGAAGATAATACCTGGTTAGCTGAAATTCTACACTAAAAGTGAAAGGTTAAGATCCAGATTAATCCGACGCCTCTTACCACGATCGTCCTTAGACCAATTTATCTTTGAAAGGATATGGTCAACTTGTGGTTCATAGGCTAAGACTTGGTCTATTAGATCCGGAGCAGTTCTGGCAGTAAATAGGAGTTCTTTTAAAGGTTTTGACACGAATCCATTTCTCCGGGCATCATCAAGAAACAAAAAAAAAACAATCATAAGATCCATCAACGTTAAACAGTCCAAGCGGTTTCTGGTGTATGTTCAGGTTCACCCAAGATAGCACTATAAAAATTTCCTCCAATGTGCCCAAGCCACCTGGCAAAGCAATAAAAGCATCGACATGGTTAATCATTTCCACTAGTCACTCGGACATACCTGGCACAACAAGTTCCTCTCCGTTTGATGGTCCAATAAGATTTGCCTCCGCCAAGGGTTTTGGGATGATTCCCAAAACGTGACTGCCTCCTTCCTGTACGACCTTTGAAACGATCCCCATTAGTCCAAGATTGCCTCCGCCATATACTAAGTGCATATTCCTTACAGCTAAGACTCGACCCAATTCCTGTGCTGCTTCTACGTATTGTGGCTTAGTACCAACACTAGTACCGCAAAATACACAAATGTTTTCAACTCGTCTTCTTGAATTTGCTTCCATTTTTATGTATTTCTTTCTCAACTCTGGATGCCTTCAAAAGTGAAATGATGAGTTGAATTTTTAGAACTTGAAAAAGGGTGAGTAATAATAGGACTAGTATCTTCCATAGGACGTTTGTTAGATAAACAACAAAAGAAATCGTGAAAGGTCAAAAATTCTGGATTCTGTCTACGAAAATAAAAATAAATTACAACAGAAAAGCAAATCAAAGCAATAATTAAAGCAACGAAATTGTGTACGCAATACGCAATTCGCTTACTATAAATTCATTAGGATGCGTCTCAAGAATCCATTCCTTACTCAGCCATTGCTAATGAATTATCTCTTATCTTTGCCAAACACCATTCCTTCTGTCTTATGCTTTGGTTGAGCTTTTCCCTACAAAAATAACAAGGAGATCCATGTATATTATCTCTTATCATCACTTGTAATTTCCAATTGTACTCTCTCCCTCTCCCTTGCCCATTGTCGAGAGTTGCTCTCAAGAACAAGGAGATTTTGTTGCAAAATTTTCATTGCTAGCACATTAAAGGAGTCCAACAAAGGTGTTAGGGAAACCATTCCCTTGAGTTTGTATTTCAAAGATAAAAGCTTGGAGCTCAACATTCATACAAAGGAGGGTTTGGAGCACTTCTCAATGAGGCAAATTTTTGTATTCTCTACATCCAATCCGCTCAATGTAAGTATTTTCCGCAAACTTACTTTGTTTATTCACACAAATTTTATGCTTAATAGATCCTTGGCATGTTCTAGGAGAACCCAATAATGGTATCATGAGCCAATTTTAAGCATGAAATAATTAGGGTTCATAGACTTTATTTTGGGGATTTTGTGATTTGAGCATGATATCTTCAAATTGAATGTTAGGTTATGCTTAGATTATGATAACTTAGAGTTATGCATGATTAATTTTGAGAAAAATTGATTAGATTAATTTTCCCCAAATTAGATGCCATGGCCGAATATGATGGACCTTAGAAGCTCATTGTGTTTTTTGATTTTAGACCATTGGATATGTTTAAATGCATGACTATATTGATTTGTGATTTAATTGGATTGAAATCAAAATTGGATGTAAAAATGCATGAAAACCGTGAGCTATGTAAGCATGGAATGAGTTGATTTTGCTTCAATTGTGTTAGACATGAATTGAACATATTAAAGAATGATTAATTAGGTAAATTGATATTTTGGAAATATTAATTTAACTAATTAATTATGGCTAATACACTTTAATTAAAAAATTGTGATATTTGGAATATTGTAATTAAATAAATTAGCCTTTAATTTTGAATTGGGCTAATATTGTTGTATTTGGGCTTAATGAGCTTGGTTGGGCCAAGTTGGTTTAGGACAATTGGATTGGATCCAAATTGGGCCTAAAACCATACCATAAAGTCCAAATAGAATAATTGGGCCTTTAAATATTTAATTGGGCCTAATGGGCCAAAATTAATTTTATGGCAAAGGGTGATTCCTTATTGGGCTTTGGTTGCCAAAGTCCATGCCTTAAGAAATTAATTAAAAGCCCATTGGACTTTAATTAAGTTGACATTGGATGTTAATTGGGCCTTTGAGACCCATTAAGATTGGATTTAGAATCTAAGTCTAAAAGGTACTTAATTAAGTGTAATTATTTAATTTAAAATTAAATATGAATTAGTATTGGATACAAATTAAATCAGATTTAAAATTGTAGTTCGATATAATTCAAGAATACGCACTTTGCGTACTTATTCTTAAACGAGTTGGACTCGCGCAAATCAAATCGTTGTTTGAACATTGGATGATAATTAATTTAAAGATTAATTAATTGGATTAGATTGATTGAATAACATGCTTTATGTGAATACATGGATGTATTATATGAATAATGTATATCAGATGGATATTAGATGGGTGAGGGTAATTTTGGATATTGTTGTAATAAATTTAGAATTTATTAAATTGGACCTGCATGTCCAACCTTTATCTATTGACTCTTTGTACTTCTCTTCTCACCAATTCCCCTCAATGTAAATGAGGTTTCTTTATTGTATTATGTAATATGGTAGAAGTAAGTATAGTGCTAGTCGGGGAGAGGAAATCGAGAGATTTTTTCTAGGAACAATTGTTGAATATCCATCCGCATATCGTTATTATTTATTTCGCGCCTTATTATGCTTTTATAATGCATGCTTAAGGGTGTATGATGAGACCTAATCAAAGATAATAAATTGGTTGCCAATTTACGCGAAAAACCCTCAAACAAATATTAAGCGAATTCCTTCCATTGAGTGGTTCTCTCTCAAGGTCCAAGATCAGCATTGGTTTGTTGGCCAAAGTCAAGATCAATGTCCATCGCGGATGTGTTTGAACCAGGAAAGCTTTGTTCCATATCGCATGTCTTGGGCAAGTTGTGATTTGTTGGCCAAAGTCAATGTCACTTCTTGTTCATCGACGTGGATTACGAGGCTTTCCCACTGTCAATGGGTCCCGCTTAACTGGAATCATTAAGCTTGTTGAGCCAAAGCCAAGGCTTAGTTGATTCAGAGGAAAAGGTTAGGAAATATATATTGGATATATTGGCATATATATTGTATATATGTTTCGGACTTGGAGGTCCACCTATTGGATCTAGGAATTGGATGGGATCCAATTGATCTTAGAGATCTACCTAGTTAATTATCATACAACTTGTTGGCCAAAGTCAAGGTTGTGTGTTATTTAACGGGATCCTAGCCCATTAGGAAACTAGGTTTCCCGAGTACTCAGCAGAGGGTTAGATGCTCGCCGAAAAATAGTGGGAGGCCAGTATTGAATTTTCAATTTCGTTCAAATACTTGCCAAATACGCGCTTTCAAAATTATTTCGTCATTTTATATTTTTATTAGTTGGACTAATATTTTATTATTTTAATTGTAACAGTTGGACTGTACCCAAAAATCGTTAATTGAATAGTTAGACTATTGCAATTAAGATGGCTGGAAAGATCAACGTTAGGGATATTATCATGGGCAAAAATGTCTTTAATGGTGCGAACTTTCCTGACTGGGATATGAACCTAAGGATTTTCCTGGGGGCCGAGAAGATGCTCTATAAGATAGAGAGACCTCTCGGGCCTAAGCCCGGAATTGAGCAGCCGCTTGAGCTTGAGCTTTGGAAGACTCACACTGATGACAACTAACTGCTCAATCCGTCATGCTTGCTGTAATGACCCCTCAATTTCGTCGCCAGAACAAAGGATTGGATCTGTATACTATGATGGAAAAATTGAAGGACCTTCACCGATCTAACCTCAGATCGCAGAGGTATGAATTGCAGAAGAAGCTCTTTCGCTCTCGAATTTAGAGGGTACATCTGTTGAGCACCATGTGTCATAGATGATTGCTGACATCGAACAGCTGGGTCAGCTAGGCATAACCTTTGAGGCTGAGACTTCTATAGATTTGATCTTCTAGTCTCTTCTGGACAGCTGGAGCGGGTTCATCATGAACTACAATATGATGAACCAAGATCATACTCTTGGAGAGTTGATGGAAATGTTGCATGAAGTAGAAAAAGAACTTTTAAAGGGAAAAAAACATGAGGCGCACTTCGCTACGACATCTCAGTCTGCCAAGGCTTGGCCAAAGGCTACTGGAGGCGTGAAGAAGAAGAAGAAGAGAAAGGGCAAGGCCAAATCATCAAAGTCTTCTGGGAAGGCAAAGGAAAAATCCCAAGATGTTTGCCTACAGTGTGGCAAACAGGGTCACTGGAAGCATGACTGCCGTGAGTTCAAGGCGCACATGAAGGAAATCAAAGCGGGCAAGGCACCAGATTCAGTTATGTTTGTTATTGAAATAAACATGTCTACTTCTAGTTTTAAAAATTGGATTTTTGATTCTGGTTGTGGTACTCATATATGTACTGATGTGCAAAATCTGCTGTTTAGCAGGAGACTGGCTTTAGAAGAGATAGGCCTCCGAGTTGGAAATGGGACTAGAGTCGTCATTTTGGCTGTTGGGACTTATATTTTGGAACTGCCCTCGAGGAATATACTTAATTTATCAAACTGCTATTATGTACCTAGTTTGACTAGGAATATTATTTTTGTATCTTGTTTAGCCCAATGTGGGTATACTTTTGTATTCAGAAACACATGGTGTTTTGTTTATAAAAATGATATTGAGATATGTAGTGCTGATGTTAATAATGGTCTTTATATTTTGAATATAAATCAATCTCAAACATATAACGTAACAAACAAAAGGCTTAAATTAAGTAACAAAGATGAAACTTATATGTGGCATTGTCGTCTAGGACACATTAACAAGACTCGCATATCCACACTTTCGAAGAGTGGGTACTTGGACGGATTTGATCCAAATTCATATGACGTCTGTGAATCTTGTTTATTAGGTAAAATGCCTAAAACACCTTTTAGCGGTAAAGGTGCACGTGCCACCGAACTATTAGCCCTCGTTCATAGTGACGTGTGTAGGCCCATATCTAGCCAGGCTAGAGGTGGATATGAATATTTCGTAACCTTTACGGATAATGCATCGCATTATGGTTATGTGTATCTTATGAGACACAAGTCGGAAACTTTTGAGAAATTCAAAGAGTTTCGACACGAAGTAGAAAAATAGACCGGTAAAAGTATTAAAACATTACGGTCGGACCGTGGTGGAGAATACTTAAGCAATGAGTTTCTCAATTACTTGAAAGAGTATGGTATTCTTTCACAGTGGACTCCTCCCGGAATACCTCAATTAAACGGTGTGTCCGAACGGAGAAACCGAACTTTGTTGGACATGGTAAAGTCTATGATGAGTTGCACTGAGCTACCATTTTCCTTGTGGTGATATGCATTGAACAGTGCAATACTTATTTTGAATAAGGTTCCGTCAAAGTCTTTTCAACAGACTCCATATGAAATATGGACAGGAAAGAAACCAGGTTTCTCATTCCTGAAGATTTGGGGTTGCTGGGCATACCTTAAACGTTTGGATGGTACCAAACTAGATCCCAAATCGGATAAGTGCCTATTTGTAGGTTATCCTAGGGAAACCAAAGGATATTACTTCTACCACCCATAAAAGAACAAAGTATTTGTTGCTCTACATGCGGTTTTCCTCGAAAAGGAATTCCTAAATGAAGTGGTAAGTGGGAGGAAAGTAGAACTCGCTGAAAGTCGGAGTGATACTGTTCCTGGCACCGATTCTTTAACGGAACACGAACAGTTCATCAGGGATGAGACTGTACCACAATCTTCTAATACACAAGAACCGCGTAGGTCGGAGAGAGTCAGAAAATAACCTGAGAGGTATGGTTTCTGATCTCACCTCATATGGATATTAATCTCATTGAGGAAGATGAACTGGCTACGTATGAGGAAGCGATACAACATATCGACTCTGCTTTATAGCAAGAAGCCAGGAAGTCCGAAATGGATTCCATGTACACCAACCAAGTTTGGACACTGGTTGATGCACCAGAAGGCGTAAAGCCTATTAGTTGCAAATGGGTCTTCAAGAAGAAGACTGACATGGATGAAAACATACAAACGTACAAAGCTAGGCTTGTAGCGAAAGGGTATCGTCAACGACGAAACTTTTTCACATGTTGCCATGATTAAATCCATTCGGATAATGCTTGCTATTGTTGCATATTTCGATTATAAAATATGGCAGATGGACGTCAAAACCGCTTTCCTTAACGAAAACCTTTTGGAGGATGTTTATATGCAACAGTCTGACGGTTTGTCGTGCTAAAACATACAAACAAGGTTTGCTAGTTAAATCGATCCATTTATCGATTGAAGCAAGCATCGCATTCTTGGAACCAACGTTTTGATGAGATCATAAAAGAATATGATTTCGTTCAAAATGAGGATGATCCTTATGTATATAAGAAGGTTAGTGGGAGCACACTGACATTCATTGTCCTTTACGTAAATGATGTATTGCTTATTGGCAATGACATTCCAATGCTATAATCGGTGAAAGCTTGGCTTTCATTAAGATTCTCCATGAAAGATCTGGGAGAAGCAGCCTTTATTCTAGGAATAAAGATCTACCGGGATAGATCTAGAAAGCTGCTTGGACTCTCCCAGAGCACATACATTGAGAAAATGTTAAAGAGATTCAACATGGATCACTCTAAGAGGGGACTGTTGCCAGTGTCGCATGGCGTCACTCTATCTAAGGACATGTGTCCTAAAACTTAAGATGAGAGAGACAACATAAGTCAGATCCCATTCGTTTCTACAGTCGGATCGATCATGTATGCCATGATATGTACGCGACCTGATGTCTCATATGCTTTGAGCATGTGTAGTCGCTATCAGGCCGATCCAGGTGATGGTCACTGGGTTGCAGTTAAGAACATCTTTAAGTATCTTAGACGAACTAAGGATGCTTTCTTAACCTATGGAGATGGAGAACTTGAGGTAACTGGGTTTACCGATGCAAGTTTCCAAACCGATAAAGACGATTGTAAGTCGCAATCCGGATACATATTTTGTTTGAATAACGGAGCAGTGAGCTGGAAATATTCCAAGCAAGAGACTGTTGACAATAGAAGCGGAATACATCTCTGTAGCTGAGGTAGCAAAAAAGGCAGTTTGGATCCGTAAATTCCTATTGGATTAGGAGTAGTTTGTAGGTAGTTCCATTAGCAGCTGAATCCTTCCTGTATATTGTGACAATAACGGGGCTATAACGCAGGCTAAGGAACCGCGGTCTCATCAACGATCCAAGCATGTACTTCGACGTTACCATCTGATTCGTGAGATCATACATCGTGGCGATGTGAAGATCGAGAAGGTCGCATCAGATGACAACATTACAGATCCGCTGTACATAGTTCATATGTTAGATCCTTGAGTGATTGGCTATAGGCAAAGTGAGAGATTTTTGGACAATTATGACCTATAACATCACTATTTGTAAAAGACAATGTGATTTTGTACAAATTAACTATGTGACAAATGAAATTACAATTTTATCATTTTGGAATTAGATTACTTAAATACATAAATGATAAAAGTC